>JAYEVK010000267.1:0-243499 GCA_036346275.1 Otatea glauca
GCCTTCCTATTTGGGATCGAGCGGGCGGAAATGCACGATTTGCCCGGTTTCTTCGAGCCAGACGGCCTTGGTCGGGCCGCTTATCGACGCCGCCTTCCGGGTGCCTTCGGTGACTCCTGGACCTCGCTAGGGCAATATGCCAGCTAGCGCCAGGTTTTTCTCGCAGCTCGCAGTGCGTGCTTCTTCGTGTCGCCATGGACCGCTATGACGCCGCCGCCCCGGAGCTTATGCACCGGATGCCCGTAGTGATTCGCGCCATGAATTTAATCGTATGGTGCCCGAGGATGGCGCTAGGGAGGTCGCCGCCCACGACTTCAAAGGTAATCACCCGCGGAAGTTCACAGATCGCCGGGTGACGGAGGACCACTTGCCCGAGCGGGTGGTCAAACTCCCGCACGACGACGCCGGTAAGGGGATCGCTATAGTTTTGATCTTTGACCGTATTTGTATCCTGGCCCAAGGCGCTGCTGTGAGTAGGTTGAGGAATCGCCCCACAACCATGACCCGACAAACGATGTTGTTGCTTTATGGTCGGGCGACGCACCGAGAGCAGCTGAAGTTCCCGGACATCCCCTGGGGCTGCCCCGAGAAAAGGTGATGAGGACGCCATCCCACCCGCAGGTTGGTCGGCGACTGCCGCCGTGGCTTGATAGGACGGCACGCGCGCCCTTCAGCTCGCGGATCGGTGATGTCAAGAACCACCAAGATTACATCCAAACGGGCGTACGTCACCGGAACTCTAGGTCGGGCCTCGCTGAGCTCGATCGCGCTATCCCTCCGGCCGCCATCGCCTCTTTGGGAGCGCGGCATCTCTCCGCCCCTTTATAAAAGGCGCCCACTAATGAAGACGCCCAAAGCACTTCAGCAGATCGATCGTGGCTGTGGATCTGTGGAACGGGCAAATTTGTTAGCCGGCCGGGTCGCCGCTCGGCTGTTCTGTGTCTGGACGCTCGCTGGGGTTCCTCGCCCGCCTCGCTGGGCCGCCCGCATCTGCCAGGCTACGGACGGTTCTCGCAGAGGCCGGGGCCCCGGTCGGTCACCGGGCGGGCTCACCGCCGCTTGTTGTTTCATCAGGCGGCGCACGCACGAGTCAAGCACCCGCCGCCGCGTCTTTCCTCGCTTTGTCGCTAGGCCGGTCTCCTTCCTTAACGCCGGACGGCCCATCTTCACCGAAGGCGCCGAGCTTGCTTCGTCGTAGTCGTGCTTCCAGCCGATAAGATCAGTCAGGTCCGCATATCGCTTCGCACGCCATGCGGAATAGTTTGTTGACGGTGAGCCTTCGTAGCGATCTCGGTGTCCTCCGTGAGGCGCCCGCCTCGAACGTCGAACTTAAAAGCCTTGATGACGTTTCTATCGAGATATTGGGGATCGAGTTCCGCGCGCGGTGAACCGCGCACGATTCTCATGATGCTCCCTTTCCCCGGATAACACGGGTCTGTGTCTCTCTCCCGCCTGTGCCGCCAGCAGCCTCCCGAAGTTGGAGAGGAGGGCGCCCGCAATCGGCGCCATGATCGGAAGGTGCCGGGCGCCGTTGAAGAGCCAAAGGGCGCATTCTGGCCCGTGATGGTGGGGAGATAGTTAGCCATCGTCTCGTCTTTCTCCGCCGCCAAGATGGCGGTGGAGTATATGAGAGAAATTCGCGGTTCTTGGTCCCGCTGAATTGTTCCATCATCGCCGGCTTGAACCGGGCCGGCCAAATGCGACTTGACGGGGAGGTTGCTTGAGTACGCCGGCACCGTCAGAGGTCGAGGCTACCGCCGCCACCGCGTGGTGTCTGAGTCATCACTAGCCGATAGGGAGAATTAACCGCGCACTTCACGGCCATGACGATTGCCGACCGGAGGCCGCCATGGCGGCGGCGCGTGGTCGCGGATCTTCAAGCGCCCGAGCCGGACGCCCGGAGAGGCTTCGAAGTGCCGCTGGGCGAAAGTATCGTTATTGGCGCCATCGGCGACGGGCGCAGCCCGCTGCATCACCTTTTCTCGCCGTGAGGAGGCCGGTGATCGCGCTGGCAGGAGCCGCCAGCCGCCGTGGGCGAGACTCGAGCCTGTGGAGCCGCCGTCACGAGCGTGACGCCGCCGGTGGTTTTGTTGAGTTCTTCGCCGGACTCGCCGAAAGAGGGCCGAGCCGCCCGAAGCGGGTCGCCATGACCTCCGCGATGGCCCGCAGCATTCTTGGGCGGTTGCTCCTGACGGAGGGCTGAGTCGACCGACCGGAGCGGTCGCATTTCACGCTTCTTCTCGCCGGAGAAGCGGCGAGAAGCTTGGTCGATCGCACCGGGCGAAGCCGATGCGCCCCGAGGAGTTGGTCATCCGCCACCTCGGAGTCGCCACGCCTGCCGGGCCAAGGCCCGGGCGCTCGTGGGGCGGCAAGGAGGGCGAGAGCATGGATGTGGAGCTCGTACTGGGGATGTGGCTCGGAGCCTGTGCTCGCCAGCTCGTGATATGCCGGCGGTGGATTCGAGGTGCCGACGCTACCGAGGCGGATAACTTTGACGAACGAAAACATCGCCACACGGGGGCGCCACCGCCGGCGATCGGGACCACAACCGCAAAGAAAGAGGGTGGAGGATCACACGGAGGGCAGGCCCAGAGCTTCGCTCGTCTCGGGAGGTATCTCGGCGGGCGTATCGCATAAAGGGGGACCAACCCAATCAAACAGTGGGACATTAAGGTTTATACTGGTTCGGCCGGACGCCCTACCCAGCCCGAGTGGTGGTGTCAGTATATTTCGATGCGTATGGTCGCACGATGTTTACAAATGAGGCCGGGGCTTGGATACTTGAGACACTAGCTCGTGGAGGCGAGCTCAAAAAGAGTAGCCGAGCCGCCTCGGCCAAGACCCCGCCTCCTATATAGCCGAAAGGGGCAGGTTACATTGAGAATTGGAGCGGGAGGACGATGGGACCTACTCGTAATGCCTTCGCCTTGGTGATTGGTCTCGTCCCGCCTTTTGCCCACGCTGGTTAGTAGACTCACCGAGCAGCAGTGCTGCCGCCTCCTTAGGGAAACAGCCGCACTCTACTCCCTATGGGTCCGCTGTGATGATGACGCGAGCAGGCGCGGCCCCGGCGCGCGCCTCGAGGAGAGCGACTTTGGCGTCAGATGCACTAGATGATGGGACCAGGGTTTTGACTTTGGCGCCCTTCATGCTGCCTTTGGGAAGGGGCTACCTGCTCCGCGGCGGTCACTTCAAAGTGCTGTGATCAAGCGGCACGTGGTTAATGGTTACTGGAGGGCCCGGCTGCTCACCCTGGCGGAGGCCGAGATCGGGCTGGCTCTGAGGTCGGGAAGAGCTGCAGCCGTCCTGGTCGGGAAGAGCTCGAGTGGTCCATTGGTCAGTGAAGAGTGTCCTTGGTGGCCTCTTGGGACCTTTGGCTGGATCCCAACTTGTAATAGCCCGCTTGGTGCGCCCGGGCCAGTAGGCCAAGACGGCTACGCCGAAGCTTAGGAACAAACACCCCGAGCCAGAGGGGAACGGATGCGCGTCGTGGAACACGTGTCGTGGTGTCCGATCCCCGACTGAAGGTGTCGGACGATCGGGACCGGCTGATCGCAAAGAAACAGGAAGGATCAGACGGGAGGCGCAGGCCCGAGCCTCGCTCTCCCCGTGGCACCTTCATGCAAGGCGATCGAAAGGTGGGGAACCTGCGTAACCAAACAGAGACGAAGGTTTATAATCGGTTCGGGCCGAACTCTACCCAGCCTGTGGTGGCGCTTGTATTGCCTTTTTTAGTGTGGATGGTTACACCAAGTTTATGTTTAGAGTGCTAATGGCTTAGCGTAGATGGGTCTGATCCTCCTAGGGGGTCCCCGCCGCCTTTTATACTGGAAGGAAGGGGCAGGTTACATCGAGAGTTGGGAGAGGACGAGGTGACCTACACTAGGAGCTTCGGGTCCTTCGCTCACCGACCGATCACCGCCTGCCTTGCCCATGCTGGGTCGGTAGTCTAGTTGGCTGTGGCGGTTAGGTATTTCCTGAAACGGCGATCACCCACCTCGCGAACCTTATGAGTGTTGACGCTGTCGCGCATGACGGGTGTTGCCTCGAGAGAGCGGTCTTCGCATCGATGTGACCGGCCGATGGGATCTGGAGCATGACTTCGGCACCATTAAACCATCTTGGGAGATGGCCACCGCCTCAGATAGTCACTTGATTGACCCTATCCGTGGGGCACGTGGGTCGTTGGCAGTGGAGGCTTTGACACGCTGCCCTTGGCGGGGTTGCCTTGGCTTGGTCGAGTCGGGGACCCCGCCCCGCCGCGGAGGTCGGGAGCCCGCCCGCCGTGTCGGGAAGAGCTCGAGAGGTCCGCCAGGTCGGGAAGAGCTCGAGAGGTCCGCCAGTCGAGGAAGAGCTCGAGAGGTCCCCGTGGCCTCTTGAGACCTTTGGCCTCGATCCCGACCGTAATAACCGCCGACGCCCTGCCGGGAGATCGAGACGCCTCGCTTAGGCTTTGGAATAGTCCCCGCACAGAGGGGAACGGACACGTCGTGGGACGCGCGCAGCTGTCCGATCCCGACAACCAGCCCCGAGGCTCAAGCAGCTGGCCCGAGACTCTAGGCGCCTTGAGTCTGATGTCTTGTTTGAAGAGGATTCCATCGACACATACTTGACTTCGCCATTTTGTTTTCCTGCACGGGCCTGTGAAACCTGTGGGCCTCGTGGACGGGAAGGAAGGAATGGGGTCCGTGAGGATGCGTGAGGGACGCTCGCACGGGGTTTTGAAAGGCCCCCGACAAGCTGCTTCGCTCACTGGCCGTGGAGCGCCTTTGAGGTGATGGTGATGTCGGTAGATGAGGCGCCTTTAAAACCAGGGTCTCACCCTTTAGGATTTCACTTCTGCTGCTCGTGTTTGCTCTCTTCCTCCTCGTCCTCCGCTAACGCCTCCTAGCTCCTTGATTACGACCCCGCCTTCCCCTCCGCTTTGACCTTGATTCTATGGCTTAAGTTTGGGAGGAGCGACTCACCGCAGTAACGGATGAGGGAGATGGAGTCTTGGGGCTTCGGACCCGCTTTCTCCGGCGGCTTCCTTCCGAGAGAAAGTGCCACAACCTCGATGACGTAGATCGTGGAGCACGGAGCAAGACATGCTCTTGGGCTACGGACCCTGAGAGTGACTTCTGGTCAGGGTCCTTGGCGCAGTTGCGAGATCGAGCTCGTGGAACTTGGTGCCGAACTCCTCCTTCTCCTTTCGTTGCACATCTTTGCGAGGGGTTCGGGCGTGCCCCTACCCCTCGCTCCGCTTATTCCTTGTCCCGCACCGCGAAAGACCCTGGCTGCCGGGTGCCTTTATTTCCGCCACGGCAGACTCCTTGCACCTTTCTTCCAAACCCGACCCGACTCCGCCGGGCCCGTATGGAGAAGTGGTTTTATTTAAAGAAGGGCGAGGGAGGCGGCTTGCCTATAACGGCATCGCGGGCGAAGGGAAGCGGAGACCTTGAGCTCGAGGACTCGTGGACGATCAGCGGCCGCTTTCATCCACACATGCGCCATGCGGGTCCTGGCGGCGCGACGGTCGCTTACGACATCATGAATCGGGTGCTCCTCTACGGAGGAGGTTGCACCTTTCTTTGAAATCACCGGAGGTGCGACGCCACCGGGAAAGTCTCGAGGTAAGTGTCGTCCGATCTCGATCCTTTCGACCTTGGTCGGGTTCTCTTATCTCCTCGACGCTTTATTCCTCGATCTCGCAAAGACCGAGGTCTGCATGGGTCGCCTGAGGATGCAGAGAACTTCGAAGGCCGCCAACTCCTTCGACTACGGCAACGCCCCAAGAACATCTTGGGGCGAGTAAATCAAGTAAAAGCCTTTCACCTGGTCCCATTTGGGCGCGGACTCGGATGCTTATTGTGGCGAAGCTCGCAGCAACCAAAGAGCTCGGGTACGCCATGCTGGGCTACCGCTTCTCGCCCAAACAAAGGCAAGAAGGGGCAAGAAGTCGGGCTCGACGCCCAAAGCAATCGCCAAGAAGCCCCACATCGAGTGGGGCGACTGGTCGTGGTGAGTTTAGACCCCGAGCCTGGGGTACCCTGGTTCGAGCTGGTTCCATTGGGCCAGCCTTTTTCTTTTTCTTCTTTTGGTTCACCCGCTAACCTCGCTTTGCAAGAATAAGAGGCGCTTCGCCATGAGAGTCTTTGCACGCACTGAGCAACAGGTTCCTAAGAACAAGCCCCGAGGGGAAGCCTCCCGCCGCTACCGAGGAACGGTCACGCCGTACGGCCTCCGACATTTTTCATTATCCCACCCCATCGCGCGCTCGAGCTGCCCGAGGGTACCGACCTTCCCCGTGGTCCAGTATGCAGGCCGGGAGGAGGATTATGAGGATGATTACCGCCGTGGCACGACTCCAGATGCGGCAGATGTCGCTTCGGCGCCCCTCCGAGGAGGACGTAAGCCGCCGCGAGGTTGGTTGAAAGCGCCACCACCAAGGATGTCGTGATTGGGGTGCCGCCGAGCACCGTGAGCGGAAGGGGCGGGCTGCCGAGGGTGGCGTTGCTACAGCGCCTTCTGGGGCGCCCCGTGGAGTCCCTGGAAAGCTGAGAGTCAATCGCCCGCAGGGGCAGTAAAGAAGGCGAGGTTGCCGCTGCGTCCGCTCGGGCGCGTAATTTCCCGCTTAACTTCGTGGTGGTGGTGCCGCTGAGCATCTTTTGATAATTTGCCGCAGCTCATATACCGGCGGTCGTGGCTCCGCCCATCGTCCGACTTCGATGCCTCCGGTTGTGGGCGCCGGTTGTTGAGCCTGCGATCGAGGGCGGCGTTGTCGCCTGCGTTCTCGTAGGGCCGCCCACCTTGGCGCGAGCCGAGGACCTTCCCGCACCGAGGGCGCTGTGGGGTCGCCGAGCCATCCGCCGCCAAGGTCCGGCCGCCGCTGCCGCCGGTCGAGCGATCCTCGGTTCTTCGGGGTGCCGCTGCATACGGGTGGTGGAGGCCACCTGTGGATGCAATCAAGCGCGACTACCCCAGAGATTCTCGTGGTGTTGTCGACTTGTCTTCGCGGAAGACCGGCCAGTGGAGGTAAGATCGATCGTGGCGCCACCTCCTTCTTCCTCCTTTTTAGTGGTCATGGCGGGTTTTCTTTGCCTTCGCAGGTCTCGGCCGGTTTCTGGGTACAACATTGCGGCGTAACATGTGCGTGCTCGCCTTTCCGCCCTTATGCGTGCCTCGAGGCCAATCGTAGGGACATCGCTGAAGCTAAAAGACGCCGTGTCGCACGGTCAAGAGGAAATTCCTACCTGAGGGAGGCCCAGCCTCGAGCTCGCGCGGCTGTTAAGGCCGAAAGGGAGCGTAGTGGCCTGTGAGATATACACCATAGCGCTCAAGCCATCAAGGGGGAGCGGAGGAGGGCGGAGGAGACCTTTGCACGGGTCCGTCGAGAGGCGCAGGACGTTTTGACGAGGACCGCGCGAGCACGCCGACGGAGATCCAGCGCTAAGCTCGAGATCTCGGCCTTCGCTTCGAGGCGAAGTCGCGACGCGCAGGGGGCCTCCTCCGAGCTTGAGGCCAAAGCGCCGAGCCGAGAAGACGGCAGCTGGTTGGAGATGAGAGCCACCGAGCGTAAACCAAGGTGGCCGGGCCGAGGCCAGAATGCTAATCTTGGAGAGAAGCCGACGCAGTGGCCTGCCGGGAAAGACGCCTTGGCCCAGCCTCCAAGGCGATCAGCGACGGATTGACAAGGCCAATCCGAGGTCCTCGCACCATAGAGGGTTTCACCTGAACGGAAAAACTCGCCGAGACATGTCTCTTTAAACTTTAGAGTTAGCAGATGGGTCCGGGTGAAAGATTCCCCTTGTAAAACAACTTTATACTAAGCTTTATAGAGTTGTGTTTTTTTTGAGAACTTAGCTTATTTGTTTGGCTCATACGCCATCGCGCATTTTGTGCGGCTATTTCTTGAAGGGTCGAATAAGATCGATACGTATGCGTGGCGAGCACGTCTCGCGACCTTCGAATGAGGCAGCTTTAGGCCGATGCAGAGCTGTCCAATTACCCGCTTTAGGCCGATGAGCCGTTCGATGCTTGATGTTGATTCAACCGAGGCCTCGCTCAAATCACTCGCCCGTACACTCGGTTGATATGTCTCGATAATTTGCCGCGGGAATAAGTCGGCTTGTTGCGGCAAAGCGACTTATTGCGACCGAGATCATCCCTAGTGGTAATCTTAGGGACGCGCCTCCGAGTCCGAAATGTCATCGCCCGGCGCTTGAGGACGCCCACCGGCTTCGGGTAACATGTGGAATAGCCGACTTACCCGATAAGGATCGCTTTATCGCGCCTCCGAGCCCGGAACGCGGCTGGCTCGGACACCGCATCCCCGAGACGAACCCGAGAACGTGGTCCCCACCGAGGCCTCGCTGGCAAGACGCAGTTTGGGCACAACTCGGACCGTCGGCCTCGATAGCTCAGCCGACCCGCATTTTTGGCCTTGGTTCGACTGGGGCGAGCTCGGAATGCATCGAAGCTCTGCAAGACCCTCGAGGGCGGTTTGGAGATTCAACTCGCCACCCGCCCCGGGAAAGGTCGGGCTTAGAACGACAGAGTCATCCCCGTGGTGAATCCCAAATCGCGACCTCGAGCCCGGAAAAGTCATCGCCCGGGCGCCTCGAGAACGCTTCAATGGTTGCAAAGACGGGATGGCCGGTTACCCGATAACGATCGCTTTACCGCGCCCCGATCCTCGAATGCCCAGCCCGGTTGTTCATCCCCGAGGCGAACCTAGAGAACGTGACCCCAGCGCCGCAAGAAAGAACACGATGGACGCCCGAGGTCGGAGCCCGCCGCATGGCCTTATGGTTGCTCTTATAGCCACGCCGTATATCGGGCCGCCTGAGGCGCCCTAAAAGAATTTACTTTGGTTAAAGGGATGGACGAGACGCCGCGTCCGGGCCTTTAAGATGGCGCGACCTTCGACCAAGGATTCGCGAACTTAGGGTCGTGACGAACACCGACCTTCTACAAATCAAAGAGATTAGCACGGAAATTGAAGAAAAACTTTACTATGGCTAATGAACCCGGGCCGACTCAGGATGGCAACACGAGAGCTCGCACGCCCGAGGCGCCCATCCGTAATACGTGAATGAACACAAAGAACAAAGAAAGAGGCACCTTAACTTAATGAAGGGTGAAAGAGGAGCGCTAGACGAGAACTTCCGAGTCTGGCTCACGCTTCACGAGCTCGCGAGCCCTTGCCATCGGGGACCGCCAGACGGTGAAGCCTCGCGGCTTGTTGAGACGACTCAAGGCGCCTCCCACAGCTGGGACACTTTGTTGGTGTGGGAGCGATCTTGGATCGTCGTCAGACCGTGTCCCCGACGCGAAGCCCCTGGTCGGACGGCTTGGGCAGCATGTCCGCGGAGATCTTGCAGTAGCGCTACGAGCGCAGGCCGCGCGGCACCTCACTTCTTCCGCCAAGGCAAGGTCGAGGACCGCTCCCGCCGAGGTCGGACATGGTCGACCGAGCTCGCCCTAGTGGAATGGGAGCGACTGGCGGCAGGATGTACCGCCCCAAGACGCAGCCGAAAGGGCTTGCCCCGCTGTTCGGCCGGTCGAGGTGCGGATGACCAAAGGATCGCGGGAGCTCATCCACCCATGCCCGCCATGGCGATCGAGCTCGTCAAGACTCGCTTTGATCCCTTGATGAGCTGCCCATTGGCGCGCGCCGCCTGTTGCTCGGGTGGCTCACCGAGGCATAGCAACTTGGTCCCCATATCCGCGCTTAAACTCTTGGAACAACTTACCGTGAACTGCGTTCGTTGTCGGTGATGATCCGCAAGGGACTCATACCGTGACCACGGCGAACGGAAGAACTTTACCGCAGCTTTGGCGGTGATAGCGAGACTGTTCGCTTCAATCCATTTTGAAAAGGTGTCGATCGCCATGAATAGGAACTTCTTCCCCGACCGACCTCGTGAAGGACCGAGAATGTCAAGGCCCCACGCCGAATGGCCAAAGAGGGAATGGTCCGCAGGCGAGGTCGTTGCCTCACCTTTCGGGCGTGAAACCGACAGATCGGGTAAGAACGAACGATGCCTCGGCATCTTCGAGCGCCATGGCAAGAAAACCCATATCAAGGCCTTCCACCATAGTCCCGAAGAGGAGTGAGCGCCGCACAGCCGGAGTGTATGTCGCTGAGCGGTATTTACCTTCTTCCGGAGTGATGCATTTTGACAGAACGCCCAAAGCCCTCGACGGTGGAGCTGCCCGCCGATGAGCTCAGCACGAGCCCAAGACGCCGCCGAGCTCTCCTTTCAGCAGAGTGGCGGGAGCTCCCTTGGTCGAGGAACTTGATGAATGGATCCATCCACGCCTTAACGCTGAGGAAGGCCACCGGTCTTCCTGGTTGGCGACGGACGGTGTGGCAAAGGTTTCGGATGACGCCCGGCCGGAGCTCGCCGCCGGATGATCCGAGCTCGACAGAGATCGGGCGGAGTTGTCTTTCCTTGGTACGCGCTGGATCTCGTGTTCGGAGCCATCTCTCCATCTTGCGTGACCTCGGCGAGGTATTTGGCCATCGGAGGCCCAACACCGTAGACTTTGTTGTATCGATTGATGACGAGCCGGGAGTCTCCTTTCACGATTAGGCGGCGGATGCCCTGTGGACTTGCAGTGCTCAAGGCCGGCCAAGAGGGCCTTGTATTCCGCCGCTATTGGTGGCGAAAGCCGGGCGACCACATATCGCAAGTGGTCACCTTGAGGGGTGATGAGGAGAACGCCAGCCCTCGAGCACTCAAAGGATCTTGATCCGCCAAGAACATAGTCCATGGGTCTCGCCGACCTCGGCTCGGGGCAGAGTTCGCCGCCCGCCGCCACGGTCTCGCTGCGGCCGTGATTTGATGGCGGGCGGCCGTGAAGCGGAGGTCGAACTCGCCACCCATGGCCCATTTGGCGCGCGACCGCCTCGGGTTTCGAGATTTCTGAGCGGGAGGTCGCCGGACGACCAACGCATGTGCTTGAAGTAGTGTCTGAGCTTCCGCGAGGCCATGCGAAGAGTGCGAGAGGAGTTTCGGACCTAGGGATAGCGCTCTTCGCCCGTGGAGTACTTCGCTAACGTAGTAGATCGGTGCTACCGCCTACCCGCTCGGGCTACCAGACCGCACCGACGGCCGGTCGCGGCGCTGGTAGAGTAGCGCACTCTCCCTGCTGTGGAGTTGTCGCCAGGAGGACGCGAGAGGTACGCCTTGAGCTCGCCGAAGACCGGGCTTGGGGTCCACTGAAACCCTTATGATCACAAGCAGATCTTAAAGAAAGGCAGCCCGCGCCGCCGAGCCGAAATGAAGCGCTAAGGCGCACGATGCGCACCGTGAGGCTCGTGACTTGTTTTATCGAGGTCGGAGCGGTCATCCGCCGACGCCTCGATCTTCTCTCGTTCGCCCACGCCCGTAATTTCGATCATGTAGCCGAGTACTTTTCTCGAGGGCCGTCAAGACGCATTTTCGGGTTGAGCTTGATGCCGAACCTGCTCAAAGTTGGTGAAGGTCTCGGCGTGTCGTTGACGTGGTTAGCCTTAGAGGGGCTCTTGACGATGATGTCGTCGACGTACACCTCGAGGTTCCGGCCGATCTGCGGGTCGAAGGCTTTGGCCATTAACCGTTGGAATGTGGCACCCGCATTGCGGAGGCCGAACGACATGGTCGTGTAGCAGAATGTTCCAAATGGCGTGATGAAGGCGGTCTTGTCTTCATCTTCCGCGGCGAGCTTGATCTGGTGGTACCCGGAGTAAGCGTCGAGAAAACTCAACATCTCGCTGCTGGCGGTGGAGTCCACAACGGTCTATGCGGGGAGCGGAAGTTATCTTTGGGGCATGCAATGCTCAAGCCCGTGTGGTCGACACACATTCGCCACTTCCGCCTTCTTCTCAGACGATCACAGTGGTTGGCCACCATTCGAGTAGTTGACCTCGCGAATGAATCCGCCTTAAGGAGCTTGTCGAGGTGCTCTCGATTATCGCCGCCTTCCTCGTAAGAGAAGCGCGAGCTTCCGCGCACGGGTCCGCAGCCTGTGCTTTGTTTGCGGTTTGTGCTCGATCACCTCCGTGGGACCGGGCATGTCCGCGGTTCCCATGCGAAAATGGTTTTGTTATCTCGAGGAAGGTGACAAGCTCATCTTCCTATTTGGGATCGAGCTGGGCAGAAATACAGATGCATTTGCCCGTGCCCCCCTCCTCAAGCCGCACGGCCTTGGTCGGGCCGCTTATCGGATAGCCGCCTTCGACGGGCGCCCTTCGGGTGATCTCGGGCCCGCCGGGGCAGATACCGCCAGCGTCGTGGCCTTTCTTTGCAACCGCAGCTGCCTTAAGGTCGCCGCGGACCATTATGACGCCCGGGCCCTGGGAGCTTCATACACCGATGCCCGTAGTGATTCGCAGCCATGAACTTGACCAGGGCGGGGCGCCCGAGGATGGCGTTGTAGGGGAGATCGCCGTCCACGACCTCAAAGGTGATCAGCTCGGTGCGGAAGTTTACGGAGTCGCCGAAGGTGACGGGGAGGACCACTTGCCCCAGGGGGGTGGTCGAGCTCCCCGGCACGATGCCGAAGAAGGGGATCGCTATGTTCTTGATTTTCGACCGGGGTATTTGCATCCGGTCCAAGGCGCTGGCTAGGAGTAAGTTGAGGGAACTGCCCCCGTCGACCATGACCCGGCCAACGACAGCGTTGCTTATGGTCGGGGCGACGACCAGAGCAGTTTTGAAGTCTCGGGACATCCCCGGGGAGGCGTCGTCCCAGGAAAAGGTGATGGGGACGACGCCCCATCTGCAGGGTTGGTCGACGGGATTCCCGGCGGTGGCTTGATAGACGGCGCCCGCGGCGTCCTTCAGCTCGCGCTGAGATCGGTATGCGGAGGAACCATCGAAGATCATGTCCACACGGCGGTCGCGTTGTTGGAATTCCAGGTCAGGGCCTGCTTGGGCCTGGCCAGCGTCGATTCCTCCTGGTCGTTCATCGCCTTTTTGTAGCGCGGGCATTTCCCCAGTCCCCTTGTAAAAGGCGTCCAGCTTGAACAGCCATGTCCTGCAGCCCCGCAGGTCATGGCCGTGGATCTTGTGGAATGGGCAAAACTTGTTGGCGTTGAAGCCGGGTTGTTCCTCGTTGCCCCAAGCCCGGATGTTCGCGTGGAGGGGGTCCCCCCGACCTTGCCCCGGTTGGGGCCGGCGCAGCGCCTGCTGCGGCCGCGGATGGTTCTCGCTGAGGTCGGGGCCCCGGCGGGCCGGGCGCGGTCCCGCTTCTTCACGCTTGTCGTCGATCGTGGCGACTAGGGCGAGCCGCCGCCCTCGCCGCCAGATCTTTTCCCGCCTTTTGTCGCGTGGGCCGGTCTCCTTCCTTAGCGTCGGATGGCCTCGTTTCGCCGAAGCGGCCGAAGCTTGCCCGGTCATAGTCATGCTTCCGGTGGACGAAGATCGTCGCATCCGCGCTGCTTCGATCATGCGGAATAGTTTGTCGACGGTGAGTCTTGTGGCAATCTCGAGGTCCTCCGTAAGGCGTCTGTCTCGGACGCCAAACTTGAAAGCCTTGATGACGGTTTAAATCGAAACATTGGGATCGAGTTTCGCGTCGGTGAACCGGCGCACGAAGTCCCGCAGATGTTCCTCCTTTCCACGGATAACACGGTCCAGTCCTCTCCGCCTGTGTCGCTCGTAGCAACTCGGAAGTTGGAGTGAGAGCGCTCACCGGTGGCGCCACGGCCGGAAGGTGCCGGACGCTGGTTGAAGAGCCAGTGCGGCGCGGCGCCCGTAACGGGGAGGTAGTTGGCCATTACGGCCTCGTCCCCTCCGCCGCCAGATGGCGGTGGAGTAGATGGAGAGGAATTCGCGGGATTCTTGGTCCCGTCGAACCGCCCATCATCGCTGCCTAAACCGGCCGGCCAACAGCGTGCCGACGGAGATCGCCGAGTACGCCGGCAGCCGTGGGCCGGAGGTCGCTGCCGCCGTTGCTAAGCGTCGAGTCGCCACCACCGACAGGAGAACTCAGCCGGCGGCGCGCTCGCGCCGGCCGTGATGGTCGACGGAGCGCCGTTAAGGTGGCGCCGCAAGCGTTTCTGCATCTTCGTCGCCCGAGTTGGACGTCCGGAGAGGGACTTCTGGAAGTACCGCTGTCCGGGCGAGCATCGTTATTACGCCGCTGGCGACGGGCGAGCCCACGCGCCGCCCCTTCCTATCGGGGAGGCGGTGAAGATGCCGTTGGGGTGCGAGCCCGAGGGCGGGGATCCTGCCGGTGAAGCGGCCGGTGATCACGTGACAGGGGGCCGCTGGCCGTCACGGGGCGAGACTCGGAGCCCAGAGAGCTTGCTTGCCGCCGGGGTGTGACGTCGTCGGTCGCCTTGTTGAGCTCTTCGGCCAGGGACCGTCGGAAGAGGGCCGAGCCGGCCCGAGCAGGGTCAGCCATGACCCGGGCGATGGCCCGCAGGCGCTCTTGGGCAGTTCGCGAACGGGAGGGCCGAACCGGCCGGATCGAGCGGTCGTACCACGCCTCTCGCCAAATGGCGGCGCGGCTTGGTCGATGGCGACACTGGCGAGCCGATGCGCCCCGAGGGTTTCGAGCCACCGTCGCCCGCCCGGGGTTGCCTCACATCCGTCGGCCGCGAAGGCATGGCGTTCGCGGGGCGGCAAGGATGGCGAGAGCATGGATGTGGAGCCTTGGCACTCGGGGACAGCGTCCGAGCCCAAGCTCGCCGTTCGTGACATGCTGGTAGTGGAGCTGGAGGTGTTGAGCTGGCCAAGATGACGAACTTTGGACGAAAGAAACTTCGGGCCCCACGGTGGGCGCCAGCTGTCAACGATCGGGACCGTCAACCGCAAAGAAAGAGGGGGAAGGATCGTACGGAGGGCGAGGCCCAGAGCTTCATTCGTTCGGGTGGCACCTCGCGGCGACCGAGCGGGGGAACTGTGCAACCAAACAGAGACGCAAAGGTTTATCTTGGTTGGTGAACCCTACTCGATTCGTGTGGTGGCGTTGTATTGCCTTTAGTGTGGATGGTTACACCAAGTTTACAAGCGAGAGTGCTAATGGCTTAGCGAGAAGGGTTCGATCCCCCTCCTAGGGGGGTCCCTGCCTCCTTTTATACGGAAGGAAGGGGCAGGTTACATCGAGAGTTGGGAGAGGACGAGGTGACCTACACTAGGAGCTTGGTCCTTTGTTCTCACTGACCGATCACCGCCTGCCTTGCCCATGCTTTGGGTCGGTAGTCTAGTTGGCGAGGCGGTTAGGTATTTCCTGAAGCGGCGTACGCCCTCTGCGAACCTTACGAGTGTTGATGTTCTTTGCGCATGACGGGTGTTGCCTCGGAGAGAGCGTGTCTTCGTCATTGTATGTGACCGGTGATGAGATCGGGAGCATGACTTGGCGATCATTAAACCATCTTGGGAGATGGCCACTGCTCTCATATAGTCACTTCGATTGACCCCATCCGTGGGGCACGTGGTCATGGCGGTGGAGGCTTTGACACGTGCCCTTGGCGGGGTTGCCTTGGCTTGGTCGGAGTCGGGGACCCCGCCCCGCCACGGAGGTCGGGAGCCCGGCTTGGTGGTCGGGGACCCGCCCCGTCATGGAGGTCGGAGCCCAGCCCGCTGTGCCTGGGGAAGAGCTCGGAGAGGTCCGCCAGGTCGGGGAAGAGCTCGGAGAGGTCCGCCAGGTTGGGAAAGAGCTCGGAGAGGTCCCCGGTGGCCTCTTGAGACCTTTGGTCGGATCCCGTGTGGTCACCGCTCGGCGCCGGGCGTAGATCGGAGACGTCTGCACTGGCTTAGGAGCAGTCCCCCGGCACAGAGGGGAACGGACGTGTCGGGGGACGCGCCAGTCGTCGATCCCGATAGAAGGGTTGTCAAAATATTTCAAATTTTAAACCTTCTCTCTCTCCTACTGTCGAGTGGGTCCCACATGCTGCACTGACGTGCAGACCCCACCTGGCAATGCGACGCAGAGCGTGCACTGCGCCTCGCCAATGCACGCCCACACTAGGTCGCGCATGCCACATCGTTGCCAAATGTTTCCCGTGGCAACATTGACCTCACACGCGCTCTGCCGTGCCAAGCGCAAGCCGCCACACCCCAGAACTTGCACCCTACTGTGCGTTGCTGCCATGTCGCACCGCTTGCACAAAGCCTCACCGAGTCATCATCTCGCCATCAATGGCCTCCCTGCGTGCTTTGAATCATGTTGAATTTTCCTAGAATCGCGTTGACATTGCCCTACCCGCTTGGCTGAAGAACCCCGTTCATGGACCGAGCTCGACCTTCCCTCCCGATGCCTATTTAAGCCGCATCTTGGTCGCCATTGGCTTCCCACACCTCTCTCTCCTGCCCAGGGCCAGCACCTTTGCAGCACCATTGCCCTATTGCCATCAAGAAGCTCCCTAAGCAGCCAAGCTAAATTGGCTCACCCGATGAGTCATAAATTCTTTTGGCCCACAGCACCCTCTCAGTCCCATAAGCTCGTTCCCTACCTACTTGCAGCTTGGATCACTCGGAACACTACCGCACCGCCTGACTTCTTCCTCAGTTCTGACCATAGCTACCAAGTCCCCTTGGTGATCCTCCGTCGAAACTAGGTGCCAAAATGGAAACTCTAGAGCCCCTGGTGCTTTCCCCTCACCTAGTTGAGGATGATCACACCTCTAACGCTGTAGCGGCTACCTACCATTGCCACTGTTGCTCAGGTCCACTACGGGCTTGCTCTGGTGACCCTCTGCCACCACCAAGACCTCCACTAGGTTCCCTGTGCTCCCTTGAAGCTATCCGCACCACTCGCTAAGGATGATCACCCTTAGATTGCCCCGAGTCCTCTCTCTCTCGCTGGACTCTAATATGTGTGTCCTATTGTTAGATTTATCATATAACTCTAATTAAATATAATTTTAGTTAATGTATCTATGACATGTGGGCCCCAGTAAGTTTAAAGCATAAATATGAACCAATATTAGTGTATGAGTCACTGTGGCCCCACTTGTCAGGACTAGAATTAAATAAAAAATCAGAGAAAAAATTTCCATTTTAGGTGATTTTCAATACATACAATATTCAAATGCTTATAACTGTTGCAAATAAACTCTAAATTGACCCAAACCAGTTTATAAATTTTTATAAAATCATGAACTTTTCATTCCTACAGAATGATTTAAATTTGAGCTCTATTTAGATTTAATTTCCATTTAGGTTGATATTTAAGTACATTCAAAATTCAAATACCCATAACTTCTACAAATATACTCCAAATTTAATGAAACCTATTTCCAAACTCTTACAAATTCATGAACCCTTTGTTATACAACAAAATTTGAATTTGGACTCTATATAAATTAAATTCCTATTTAAAATGACTCGTACCACATTCAAAATTGGGAAATCCATAATGTTTGCAAATAAACTTCAAATTTGGCAAAATGGATTCCCAAATTTTTCTAAAAATGTGAGCATTCCGTTCCTGTAATAATATTTGAAGTTTGATTTTGTTTGGTTTCTTTTGCTTCTTATTGCTGTTCGATAAACTACGTGTAGACACCAACGTTTCTGATACCTTTGACGACGATCTCAACTCCACCCCAGCCATCAACGAGCAAGTCAAGCATCCCCTTTCATCATATTGATCCCGATATTTCATTGAGCTTATATTGTTTTCATCAATTATATGTATGCATGCGTTTATTTCCAATAAATCGCTATATTGTGGGTACTGTAGATATATCCTCAAAATTCATGGAACTTCCTTAATAAATATTGTCATGTCAACCTTGATAACCCTAAGGTAGGTTTACACGTTATAGAAATATCAAATGGGTATAATCACATATTACGCATTTGCTTAGTCATGCTCTAGACTTGGGCGAATAGATGGTTGGATACACCATTTGTTCGGAAATGAAAGTTTTGGACAAAATGGGTATTATGGTTTTTGGTATTTTGGTATAAGAATCAAAATAAAAACTATGGTTTAATGTAGGCGAGATATGGCAATAGCCGGAAGTGCATGGGGCTTACACGTAGTGTAGGGGGAGTATTCTCGCTCGGCTTGGATTAAGGACCGAACATAGTGTCTGCTAAATCCAAGATAATCAGTGCAACCATACGTGCTATTATGGGGTAGCCTTAATCTATTAAGTTACTTAGGTTTAGCTTTGCACATTGGAAGGCCAAAGTAGTATAGACTTTCTGAGATGAATTGCTATAGGGGTGTCCACACAGAGGTGTGGATTCAACACATACCAATACAATGGTGCATGCCTTACTATAGGGGAAAGTGGCATGACGGGGTGTATAACCATTAGTTGGTACAGGGTGTACAAATATCTTATGCCGCCATAGCAAGGGTTTGTCATCACCGGGCTGGTGCAAAGTTAGGTCTAGGTGATGTAACGGTTTATGTCATGACCTCTTGGCCACGCGCTAAAGGAAGCCCGAAAATGATGGCAAAAAGAGTTAGTCATGTCTTGTGGTTAAAGATGTACGCATCTACAGAGTATAAAACTTTTGGAAAAGTCATTCCCGTGGTCATGGGATATTTGGTGCATCAACACTAGTTAGAATTTTATGTTTTCATAAAAGGGATGAATTGGAAATATTGTGAAAAGTTATTTCAGATACTCCCTCCGGTCGCAAATTGTTGTCGTTTTGGATATCGACACGGTCTTCAAAACATAGCTTTGACCACTAATTTCTATTATAATATACCTATAAAACCCTATAAAATTATGATATTATGAAAGTACTTTTGGAGACAAATCTACACATGATTTTCATGTATCCAATTTAAATATTTAAAAAGATATTAAAAGTCAAAGTTTCAAAAGTTTGACTACACTTATATCTAAAACGATAACTATTTGTGACGAGAGGGAGTATTATGCCAAGAGATGGCAAGTAATGGTTCGATACTCGCAATCATGAAGGACTATGAGTTGTTATATTTATATTGTTCATACTTGCTATTTACAAATCTGCCAAATTTGCTCTTACAAATTCTGTTTACAATCTACTATTTGATATTCATATTTCAACTTCGCTTTTGCAAATAAACTTAGTAGCCTTTCCTTTGTCATAGCCTATATTTATTATACATTTGCGATACACTACAAGTTTTACTGAGTACGAAAGTACTCAACCTTGTTTATCGTTGATTCAGTGGGTGAAGAAAGCGAAGTCCACGACGACACATACCTTACCGCAGGTTACGGGGACTATAATGATGAGCTTTTCTAGGGTTTACTCCCTGTCAATTACCTATGGGAACATTTTGGGCAAGGCATGCTATCAAGTTTTGTATCTTCTGCTGCACTATACTCAGCCTTTAAGGCCTTATTGTAAAAACAATATTACCTTAATATATTTGTGATATTGTGTATGGATGTGATGGCAATGTTGTAAATGTGCGTACTAGTCACTGATCATGAGACTAGTACAGTATGCACAAGAGACGTTCTCAGTATTCCACACCAAACGGGAGGGTCTCGACAAGACGGCTTGTTAACTTCAAGCACCTATATTATTTCATAGATAGTTGTTCTCTATGAACAGTCTTTGAAAATTATCTAGGCACATATAGTAAGCGATTAACACAGACAACTTCTTTGCGGTAACCGTCTATGATAGTTCTAGTGGAGTTTTTTTCGACCTTCACGGACGGCTTTTTAGACGAAGTTAAGAACCATCTAAGATAATACGTCGATGATAGTGCTCTACTTCTCCAATTGCTGATTCAAAAGCAGGACATGCACACTGGCGGGCGAACAAAGTGTTGCCCGTCACTGACCGCATTAACAGGTGGACGATCAGGTTGTCCTATGCGCATTGAGTTTAATTAACGTGATGTTGACAGTTTTTCTTTTCGTGTTAAACCATGTGAAGGTCAATCTCTGGATGTGTGATGAGTATTTGACATGTGTTAGGCTTGTGTCAATTATATACATAAATATGATCTTCCAAAAAATTGCAAAAATAAACTCCATAAAATTGTGTACAAATACAAAGGTGTAATACATAAATATAATTGAAGTGTTACAACCAGGGGTAGCAAGGTCTATTTGCCTCCAATCCCCATCTTTATATTCCTTAGAGCTAATCTACTAGCCAAATGTTTTCCCGAGGTAACTCCAGATTATCAGAGAAGTGGATTTTCAGATAATCTAAAGCAGAAGCTGAAAAATAAGAATCTCGAGGTAGACCAAATTGGGCCTTAGAGTTCATATGTAGGAGAACAAACTCTCGAAAAAATTATCAGATAAATAAATCCTAGAAAATGAGAGAGAAAGTCGAGTATTCTTATTTGAGAGACTGACAAGTGGGCCTGAGAAATATTTTGAATTTATTTTTAATTTTGGGAATTAGGAAAATGACCAGAGATTGACATGTGGGTCAACGATCTATTGACCAGGTCTATGAACACAATGCATGATCTATTGTGAACTAGGTGCATGACTTGACTCTCTCTAACATTGTCGGGACCCGGATTTGCAAATCCGAAACCCTCTGTGTATACTGCACTAGTCCAGGATCACGCTAGTGCACACAGTGGAAACATAGATGAAATACCATTCCATACAACGAATTAACTAAGAAGAAGCAAATTATTATTAAATAAAGCAAACGACCTTATGGTTAATGTTTACACCATTATGCCTTAAGGGCTTAAGAAACAAATACTATTGCAGCGGAAAAGATAACTTGAGCCATTCGACATGCCACAGGCAATCGTCTGGGGAACGCCTTCCTAATCCACGTAGTCTTCATAGAATTACTCCTCATGATATTCATCATCTCCTTCAGCAACTGATCAACAAGGGCATAAAGCCGTGAGTACAAAGGTACTCGAGAAGCCGTAGGGAAATGATGCAATATATTTATGCGGCTTGACAATGATGGCTATATAGTTCTTTTGCAGAAAGCAATAACTTGAATTGAAATACAATAAATAGATTGAAAGCATATTTATGAAAACATAAATAAATAACTGATAGATTAATGATAGACAACAAAACAACAGTGAACTCCCCGTTCACATCCCAACAATTTCACATTCCACATTTTATGAAACACTCTATACCCCGTGTGAAATTCTCGGGCTTTGTCCATGACCGCGGACGCGGCTATTCGAATAGTTTTACACTCTGCAGAGGTCGTACAACTTTACCCACAAGACATGAACATCTCCTTGCGCAATCGATCTTAACACACTTTCTTTGGTATGTCGCAGAGATATCATGACAAAGCCTTTACAATGCACTGTCTAAACTCGGTACTGCCCGCTAAGGTTTCGCCCTTTAGGGCCCCCTCTTGCGCCTTGCGAATCTACCCGTCCATCCCGGAACCCACACCACCAACTGGCAGTACTCAAGGCTAGACATTACAAATTAATCAGCTAGGTCTGTCCCATTCCAGACATGTGGTAGTACGGTTAGGTCCAGTTCAATGGCGCACAAGATTAAGTCCTTAAGTTGTCTCAGGCAAGACATCCACATCCCAATGTGCTAGAAAGCACCTCCTTTACTGCACGATCACTTGCCCGAGGGAACAATTCGTTCAACCAAGACCAATGGCAACCCCCGCCATGGTACAACAAATTTTACAACAGTGGCTACCGGCCACGATTCAATATCTCATTAAGTCAATATTATCATTATTCACATGTGACATGAATCCCAACGTATATGTAAGCATGTCTAAGCATAGCTACGATAACCCAATGTTGGTATAATGATTATGTCCAACTAGTAATGTCCCAACCTAGGTTTAACAATGGATACATGGCATACAACTAATCAAGGTGGCATAATGTCAACTAGGTATACATCTACTCCCATTAAATAAGCATTGATACACAAAATAGCATGCAATTGTAATAAAGTAAATTACTTTTGCAAACATAGGATCAATATGATCAAAAGATTACGACTAGCCTTGCTGATCTAGTGCTGAATCTTGGTCTTCGAAGTCTTCGTTTGCTCCCTCGGAATTAGCGTCTACCGGAAAAGAAAGCAACGAAACCAAATAAATACAAAACAGAGACTCAAACAAGCTCAAAACTGAAAATAAATGGCTCTGGAAGATAGATCTTGATTTTAGAAAAATTTAGAAACTTGAATCGCCTCAATCGGAGTTCGTATGAGTGAGAACGGGCCTCCGAAAGATTAAATTCAGAGAAAATACAGAAAATCGAATTTCGGATTTATTTTTGTCTTCGAAAAGGATTTATTGCGTGGCGACGTCATCGAGTTCACGGTGGATGGGTCCACGGCGCTGCGCCGTCCACGTGCACCCGGCGCACCCGTGGCGTCATCGTTGACGCAGTGACGACCGACGCGGGCGGCCGACGTAGCGCCACGCCACGCCGACGTATGACGGCCACGCGTCGCACATCCGCAACTTAGCGGATCGGACGGCAAGGAGGCGGGGTTGCGGCGATGGTGACGTGGCGAGATCTGGAGCATCGGCCGCGATCGGACGGCCAAGATCAAGCGAGGCGACGACGGCGCAGGCAGCGCGGAACCCGCGGACGCGAGAAGAAGGACCGCAAACGGCGAAGATGGCGGATCGGGCGCGGTAAAGCGGAATCGGGAGAGGGCGACGCGGAGAACGCGAGGACCAACGGCTGCGCGGAGACGCACGAAGGCGAAGAAGAAGGCGGCGAAAGGTCTCGGGCACGGCGGAAGCAACGGCAAGCTCGTCGCGGGCAGCAATGGCGGCTCGGGCAGCGGGAGGTAGGGCAAAAGGGGCGGCGCGAGGAGGCGATCCTCGGGAGGGGTGCGGCGCCTTAAATAAGGGCCTCGGGAGGCATGCCCGACCCGGAGACCGAGAGCGGCGGTGTGCGGCGGCAAGACTCCGAACGGCGGCGCTAGGGTTTCGCGGGCGCGACGTGGCGCATCGCATCGCAACCGCCCACGCATCGTCCATCCGACGGCGGTGGTGCGTGGTGGATTGGCTGGGCCGTGCGCAAAGCTGGCCTGGCGAGGCGGTGGGCCAGCGCGGTGGAGTGGGCGCAGAGGATTCGCCCGACAGCATTTTTTGAAATTAAAATCATTTTCCGATTTTATATAATTCCAGAAATTCGAGTAAATTCAAATAAATATCAAATAAATTCAAAAAAATCCCCAAAAATACAGAAAAATTCCTTGGAGCACAAGGAACCCAACTAAAACTGAAATTCTTGATTTTGATGAATAGTTTAGTCAAATTAAATCCTTTCATTTAAGGAAAATTCAAATTAAGCTGGGATTAATTCAAGAAAATGCAAATGGTTTATTTTTGAATTCAAACATTCCAAAACTCAAATTTTGGGATGTTACAAACCTCCCCCCCTTAAATGGAATCTCGACCCCGAGATTCAGGCTGGCTAGAGAATAGGTGGGGAAACTCGGACTTCAGATCTTCTTCTCGCTCCCAAGTTGCTTCCTCTTCTGAATGATGGCTCCACTGGACTTTGCAAAAACGGATGATCTTGCTTCTCGTGATACGCTCTGCGATATCCAAAATTTTCACTAGTTGCTCCTTGTAGGTAAGATCCTCTTGCAAATCAATGGCTTCCAATGGCATCTGTTCCTCTGGCACACGCAGACATTTCTTCAACTGCGATACATGGAACACATTATGGATTCCAGCAAAAGACTGAGGCAATTCCAACTTGTAGGCAACCTCACCTCTTCGTTCCAAGATTTTGAACGGTCCCACATATCTAGGGGCAAGCTTTCCTTTTACTTGAAATCTCTTAACTCCTTTGAGAGGGGTGACTCTAAGATAAACATAATCATTGGGCTCGAAACTCAAATCTCTTTGACGATTATCTGCATAACTCTTTTGTCTGCTTTGAGCGATCTTCAAGCGGTCTCGAATTAGCTGAACTTGCTCTTCGGCTTCTTGCAGTATGGTAGGGCCAAAAAATTGTCTTTCTCCTGACTCCTTCCAGTTGAGAGGAGTTCGCACTTTCTCCCATATAATGCTTGGCGACATCGCAAAGCGGCTTGATAACTATTGTTATCTGAAAACTTCGGCATAGGGCAAACACTTGTCCCACTTGGCACCATAAGTTAAGGCACAAGCCCTTAACATATCCTCAAGAATCGATTCACACGCTCGATCATCCATCGGTTTGAGGGTGATAGGCGATCTTGAATCGAGATGAGTTCCCATGGCTTCATGCGGACTACGCCAAAAGCGAGAGGTAAATTGGGTTCCTCTATCGGACACTATCTTCTTAGGCACTCGTGAAGTAGCGATCCTTGACATATATAACTCGCTAATTTATCTCACTGCATAGGTAGTCTTAATGGAATGAAGTGAGCTACCTTAGTCAATCGATCCACTATTACCCGGATCGAGTCATAACTGCTTGGGTCTTAGGAAATCGGTAATGAAATCCATACCAATTTCTTCCCACTTCCATTCGGAATCTTCAATGGTGCGGCAATCCTGTTGGCCTTTGATACTCTGCCTTGACCTTCGGCGGACATCACAAAGTGCAACATACTCGCAATCTCACGCTTCATACTAGGCCACCAATACCTTTCCTTGAGGTCTTGATACATCTTGGTACTTCGGGATGAATGGAGTATAAAGTCTCATGCGCTTCCTTGAGAATCAACTCCTTAAGCTCTTTACGATCCGCACGCAAATACGCTTCTCATACCAGATAGTACCTTGTTCATCTTCGGTGAATCCTTGGGCTTTTCCTTTCTTCATATTGCTCTTAATCTCCTTGATGTCGGCATCATCTACCTGTGCTTCTCGAATCTGATCTTCCAACGTAGGGCGTACTTCCAAAGTAGCTAAATACCCTTCTTGAACCAATTCCAAACTAAGCTTCTCAAATTCCTTATAGAGGTTGGTGACTTTCCTAATCATCGAGTATTGCGAGAACTTTTTCTACTTAAAGCATCGGCTACGACATTGGCCTTGCCTGGATGATAATGAATCCCAATGTCATAGTCCTTAATCAATCCCAACCATCTTCTTTGTCTCATATTGAGGTCAGCTTGGGTAAAGATATACTTTAAACTCTTATGATCAGTATAAACCTCACAACGATTACCAATGAGATAGTGACGCCAAATCTTTAAAGCATGCACTACGGCTGCTAATTCCAAATCATGGGTAGGATAGTTAACTTCATGTGGCCTCAGTTGTCGCGAAGCATACGCTACAACCTTCTTATCTTGCATTAGCACACAACCGAGTCCTTGTTGGGATGCATCACAGAATATCTCAAAATCCTTCATATTATCTGGCAGGATAAGCACTGGGGCAGTTGTCAAACACTTCTTTAGCTCTTGAAAACTTTGCTCACACTCTGGTGTCCAAACAAATTTCTTCTCCTTCTTTAAGAGTTGAGTGAGCGGTCTAGCTTTTCTAGAAAACCCTTCTATGAAACGGCGATAATATCCCGCCATTCCAAGAAAACTTCGAATTTGGGGTACAGTCTTGGGTGACTCCCAACTTAGCACATCTCGTACCTTTCCAGGGTCAACAGCGACTCCTTCTCCTGATATGACATGACCCAGGAAAGCAACTTCTTTCATCCAGAACTCACATTTACTAAACTTTGCATAAAGCTGATTCTCTCTTAGCTTCGTTAAAATTTGGCGCAAGTGATCCTCGTGTTCTTCCTCACTTTTGGAGTAGATTAGAATGTCATCAATAAAAACAACAACAAACTTATCCAGATATTCCATAAATATCTTATTCATCAAGGTCATGAAGTAGGCAGGGGCATTGGTCAATCCAAAGGACATCACGGTATACTCATCTTTGTCTGCACTGAGTAACAAAAGCTGTTTTGGGTATATCCTCTTGACGAATCTTCAACTGGTGATATCCTGATCTCAGGTCAATCTTTGAGAACACTCCGGCCCCTTGAAGTTGGTCAAACAAACCATCGATTCTTGGCAGAGGGTACTTATTCTTGATGGTGACCTCATTAAGTGAGCGGTAATCTACACACATTCTCTGAGTTCCATCTTTCTTTTCAACTAGAAGAACGGTGCTCCCTATGGCGAAGAACTTGGTCGAACAAAACCTTGATCTTGTAGCTCTTTGATCTGTCTCTTTACTTGGCTAACTCATTAGCGGGCATCCTATAAGGTCTCTTAGAAATGGGTGGCGTTCGGGAACTAGTTCTATCAAGAACTCTATATCTCGATCCGGTGGCATCCGGGCAACTCATCCGAAACACATCGGAAATTATTGGCGTGGTACATCTTCAAACTTATTCCTTTGGCACTACAAACTTTAATCACATCGGATGATCCAAGCGGCTTGAACTTTTAACTTGGCTCCATCCGGGTGGTTAGGTGATCTCTCTATTCCCACAATCCAAAAGCGCTTGGTTCTTGGAGAGCCAATCCATTCCTAGGATCACATCTAGGGACTTGGTGTCTAGGACAATAAGGTTGGCTGAAATTCTACCCTCAATTAATATCTTAACCGGGGCAGCCTTGGTTCGTACTCAAATCGAACGTGAGATTGCACTAATAAAACGGTCTTAAGAGGCATTGTCTTTAATTGATGATTTGCGGCAAAACTCGAGAAACAAGCGAATCGTAGCTCGAATCAAACAAAACCATGGCGATCTTGAGTTGACTAGGAGCTTACCTAGTATGACGTCTGGTGCAGACTGGGCATCCTCGGTGGTGACGTGATTCACACGGCCTCTTCCAGCAGGCGGCGGAGTCCTGGTGGCTTGGTTGGGAGTTTGGGGCACTCCACGTCCTGCTCCTGGGGCTGGGGTCTTGGCTGGCGTAGATCCCAAATTGAAACGGACTGGCGTCACAGCTTGCTTCCTGGGGCAATTATTGGCATAGTGACCGAGTTCATGACAGTTGAAACAGGTGACTCCTGCAGCTGGATTACTGTTCCTCTGAGGTGGATTGCTGTTGGTGCTGAGGTTGCGATTGCCTGGAGGAGCTGGGCGAGGTGCTGGTGTAGGGGTCCTCATTGCATTCGGAGGAGTGAAGCGAGTAGGCTGTTGAGCATTGGTTCTGACTCTCTGTTGGTGACTCTGATGGGCTCCATGCTGCATCATCTTTCTCTTACGGGATTCTTCCAATTCCCGACGAGATTCCTCAATAAGCATAGCTTTATCTACAAGGTCTTTGAAAATCGCATAGTCATTGCCAATGACTTGCACCTTTAGTCTGGATTGAGTCCACGCTTGAACTTCTTACGCGAGCATCATCAGTAGCTACATCCTCCGGAGCGAGCGAGCGAGTTGAGTGAACTTATTGAGGTATTCACTCACTGACATCCCTTCTTGCTTAAGTTCTCGAAATTCATTCTTCTTCATCTCCACTTTTCCATCAGGGATATGAGAGTGGCGGAAAGCAGTGGAAAACTCTGCCCAAGTGATAGTCTGAGGATCATCATGGGCGGCACTATAGTTCTCCCACCATTCAGCGGCGTGCCCTCCAGCTGATGAGCGGTATAGAGAACCTTCTCACGATTGGTGCACTGGGCAATTTCAAGCTTCTTCTCAATGGAGCGGATCCAATCATCGGCGTCCAATGGTTCTGAAGAGTTGGAGAAAGTTGGCGGACGAGTCCTCATAAATTCTGCTAGCTTGGACTGGAGACGAGCTTGAGGAGGTGCAGCAGCAGCTTGGTTTTGTTGGTTCAACAGATTTGCTAGGGCAACTGCAGTCTGGTTCTGCTGATTCATCATGTTGTTCATGTTCTGCATCATTGTATTCATTAGCTGAGTCTGAGCTGCCAGAAAATGTCCCATGTTCTGGTCTGTCACTGCTGGCGGTGGCGGTGGTGCATTGGGGTTGGAGTTGGTGTTGGCACTGGCACTGGCATCCGCTGGAGAACTGCGACCGGCTCCAGAATGAGTGTCAACCATCTTGCTGATCTAGCACAAGGGTTTGATAGGTAAGAGGGAAAAGCAGTAGACAAGTGGTAAGATCATCTAGGGGAGAAGGTAATACCCAGGGACAAAAGGATACAACCGAAAGGCTTCAAATTAAAGGGGCAAATAAAGCTTTTTCAATTAAAGGTATGGTTGTAACACCGTGCTTGGGGCAAGTGTACAACATACCAGACACTCAAGCAAAGAAAATATTAGTATACGCGGACTAAACGTAACTAAACTGGAAGGGAAAGACATGCTCAAACACCGCTGAGCACCAAAAACCTATCTTATATGGTAGGCTTCTCGAATATGTCTTTGATGGCTTGATCATCATCTTCCTTGATTTGATTCCTTGCAGAAGACTCGAGGCTTTGAGAAGTTTCATAAGATAAGCTCGATTTAAATTTCGAAACCATATTTCAGCAAAGGAAAGGAATAAGAACCTAAGAATAAGACGAGAGGAGACGAAAACTATTAAGTACCAATTTTGTTGGTTTGATTTAGAAAATAATTTTGAAGATCATGCTAACTAGGATAGCGACCTACAGTCAATATGGCTCTGATACCATCAATGTCGGGACCCGGATTTGCAAATCCGAAACCCTCTGTGTATACTGCACTAGTCCAGGATCACGCTAGTGCACACAGTGGAAACATAGATGAAATACCATTCCATACAACGAATTAACTAAGAAGAAGCAAATTATTATTAAATAAAGCAAACAACCTTATGGTTAATGTTTACACCATTATGCCTTAAGGGCTTAAGAAACAAATACTATTGCAGCGGAAAAGATAACTTGAGCCATTCGACATACCACAGGCAATCGTCTGGGGAACGCCTTCCTAATCCACGTAGTCTTCATAGAATTCCTCCTCATGATATTCATCATCTCCTTGAAAGAATCGATCAACAAGGGCATAAAGCCGTGAGTACAAAGGTACTCGACAAGCCGTAGGAAATGATGCAATATATTTATGCACGGCTTGACAATGATGGCTATATAGTTCTTTTGCAGAAAGCAATAACTTGAATTGAAATACAATAAATAGATTGAAAGCATATTTATGAAAACATAAATAAATAACTGATAGATTAATGATAGACAACAAAACAACAGTGAACTCCCCGTTCACATCCCAACAATTTCACATTCCACATTTTATGAAACACTCTATACCCCGTGTGAAATTCTCGGGCTTTGTCCATGACCGCGGACGCGGCTATTCGAATAGTTTTACACTCTGCAGAGGTCGTACAACTTTACCCAAAAGACATGAACATCTCCTTGTGCAATCGATCTTAACACACTTCCTTTGGTGTGTCGCAGAGATATCATGACAAAGCCTTTACAATGCACTGTCTAAACTCGGTACTGCCCGCTAAGGTTTCGCCCTTTAGGGCTCCCTCTTGCGCCTTGCGAATCTACCCGTCCATCCCGGAACCCACACCACCAACTGGCAGTACTCAAGGCTAGACATTACAAATTAATCAGCTAGGTATGTCCCATTCTAGACATGTGGTAGTACGGTTAGGCCCAGTTCAATGGCGCACAAGATTAAGTCCTTAAGTTGTCTCAGGCAAGACATCCACATCCCAATGTGCTAGAAAGCACCCCCTTTACTGCATGATCACTTGCCCGAGGGAACAATTCGTTCAACCAAGACCAATGGCAACCCCCGCCATGGTACAACAAATTTTACAACAGTGGCTACCGGCCACGATTCAATATCTCATTAAGTCAATATTATCATTATTCACATGTGACATGAATCCCAACGTATATGTAAGCATGTCTAAGCATAGCTACGATAACCCAATGTTGGTATAATGATTATGTCCAACTAGTAATGTCCCAACCTAGGTTTAACAATGGATACATGGCATACAACTAATCAAGGTGGCATAATGTCAACTAGGTATACATCTACTCCCATTAAATAAGCATTGATACACAAAATAGCATGCAATTGAAATAAAGTAAATTACTTTTGCAAATAAAGGATCAATATGATCAAAGGATTATGACTTGCCTTGCTGATCTAGTGCTGAATCTTGGTCTTCGAAGTCTTCGTTTGCTCCCTCGGAATTAGCGTCTACCGGAAAAGAAAGCAACGAAACCAAATAAATACAAACCAGAGACTCAAACAAGCTCAAAACTGAAAATAAATGGCTCTGGAAGATAGATCTTGATTTTAGAAAAATTTAGAAACTTGAATCGCCTCAATCGGAGTTCGTATGAGTGAGAACGGGCCTCCGAAAGATTAAATTCAGAGAAAATACACAAAATCAGAAAATCAGAATTTCTGGATTTATTTTTGTACTGGAAAAGGATTTATTGCGCAACGCTGACGTCATCGGGTTCACGGTGGACTGGGTCCATGGCGCTGCGCCGGTCCACCGTGCACCCGGCGCACCCGTGACGTCATCGTTGACATGCAGCACTGGCCGATGCGATCGGACGACGCATAGCGACCACGCCAGTGCCGACGTTAGCGCCACGCGTCGCACATCCGGCAACTTAGCCAGATCGGACGGCAAGGAGGCGGGGTTGCGGCAGTGGCGACGCGGCGAGATCTGGAGCATCGGCTGGCGATCGGACGGCCAAGATCAAGCGAGGGCGGACGACGGCGAGGCAGCGGCGGGAACCCGCCGGACGCGAGGAAGAAGGACCGGCAAACGGCGAAAGATGGCCGGATCGGGCGCGGGGCAAGGCGGAACTGGGAGAGGACGACGCGGAAGGCGAAGGCGAAGAAGAAGACGGCGGAAGGTCTCGGGCACGGCGGAAGCAACGGCGAGCTCGTGCGGAGCGACGGCGGCGGCTTCTCGGCAATGGGAGGTAGGGCAAAGGGGCGCGCGCGAGGCGATCCTCGGGAGGTGCGGCGCCTTAAATAAGGGCCTCGGAGGCGTGCCGACCGGAGACCGAGCGGCGGCGGCGGCGGCGCAGGACTCGAACGGCGGCGCTAGGGTTTCATGGGCGCGACGTGGTCGATCGCAACCGCCCACGATCGTCCATCCGACGGCGGTGGCGGGTGGTGGCCGGGGCACGACTACGCGCAAGCTGGTGGCGAGGCGGCTGGGCCAAGCGAGGCGGAGTGGGCCGCAGAGGATTCGGCCCGACAGCATTTTTTTGGAAATTAAAATCATTTTCCGATTTTATATAATTCCAGAAATTCGAGTAAATTCAAATAAATTCAAATAAATATCAAATAAATTCAAAAAAATCCCCAAAAATACAGAAAAATTCCTTGGAGCACAAGGAACCCAACTAAAACTGAAATTCTTGATTTTGATGAATAGTTTAGTCAAATTAAATCCTTTCATTTAAGGAAAATTCAAATTAAGCTGGGATTAATTCAAGAAAATGCAAATGGTTTATTTTTGAATTCAAACATTCCAAAACTCAAATTTTGGGATGTTACAAACATGTGGGCCCTATATGTCATAGACATAGGTCACGATGGAATAAATATATTCAAATCTGATATGGACTTTTGCTTGCATGGCTGTTGACCTGGCATCCATATGGCAATGGCGTGGCTTGACATGTAGGCAAACCACGTCAAGGGTGACGACAGTGAGCGGCGGCACTCTTCGGCGAACGACGCTAATGGAGCAGTGCAATTTGGAGTAGACAACTTTGCAAACTTGATGCGTGTTAGTACGGGAACCAATGGTCAATGTCGGCAAAGATACGGCTATGAAACACAATGGAGAACTCCAACGAACAGTGGCAAGCTTCGCCGACACCACCTCTAGACCACCGTTTGGTACCAATAGATAGATCTCGATGAGACGATGATGACATGGATGTCACGACCAACGGATACCAGCGACGAACAATGGCGCAACAAAAGCAGTAGCAACGATAGCTTCCACGGTGATGCTGACTTCTGGTGACATGAAGGTGTGCACTAGCTAGAACACAAAATGTCGAACCTAAGGTTGAAGATCAAGAGGAAAAATATCACTGACGGTGGCAGAATCCGACAGTAAGCTTGACGGCGATGCTTGTGGAAAACCTCAAAATTCGGCTTGGCTGCAGTGAGACTTGACAGCTAGGGTTAGGGCTTTAGACGAGTAAGACCTAGCGATGTTGATGTGCTACTTATAGCAGTCTCGGTGTCCGTGTATCACAAGATACGGCTTGAAGTTGGCAGCACGCATGACACAGATATGGTGTCCATTGTGGACACGGGAAGATGATGATTGACAAGTGGGACTAGGCGTGGGGAAAATGGACCAGGTCATGGAATAGGACTGGGCTGGCGGGTTGGGTTTAGGCTCACGAGCCACTTCCAATATTTAATTTAGTTTTTCTCTTCAAAAAATATAGAAAATGAAAAAGAGCTCAAATAAAATGGCAAATGCACTCGACAAAATTCCAAAAAAAATCTAAAAAATATTTCCAAGCACAAGGAACCCAAATAAAATAATTTTGACAATTGTTCACTTGTGAATTAATCATATTAATTTTTTTGATTTATAAAAGTCCTATATTAAGCTTTAATTAGTAAATGACATGGTGAAATTTTTTAGAGGGATAAACTACTGAAAAAAGGCTTTCAAAGAGGCAAAAATTGGGATGTTACATCCTTGAGAGCACATTCTCTATCAAATTGATTCGATCGGTAGTCCGACCTACTTGGATCATCCGTCTTACATGTATATCATCTTAGGCACCACTGTGTCAAATTGGTCTGATCCATGCTACTTGTCACTCGGATCATCTGACTCTCATTGAAACTTCAACAATGCCCTCTACGAAATTGACCGACCTATGCTCTGGGTCACTCGGATCATCCTACCCCCACTAAAAATTCTTGGGCACACTCTATGTTGAATTGATCCGACCGATGATCCAACCTAGTCAGATTATCGGACTCAAACTAATTTTTTTCTGACCAAGTTTAAATTCTCACACACATTCCAAATTTAGCATCCACACTTGGTTTCTTGGCTTCTTTGACTAGATATAGGCTAAAGAGACCTAGTGTGTATCACAAATAGCTATCCAATCTTACCAAACTTAAGCTACTAGTCATATAACCCGCTTAATAGTATAACAAAAATAAAAATGAAACTTGCCACTAAAATGATCCAAACTCAACTCCTCGGATCATTTATAGTCACAAGGTCCTTAATCTTCATGCTTTTCCATCAATTATACCCTTTGGAGATCCTTGAATACCAAGAACTCCTAAAATGCCAATGTCAAGCACTAACTCATCTTAAAACCTCAAAACATGGTAAGTATTGATAATCAAATGTAATTAATAACCAAACACAAACAACTGAAATTAGGTGCCTAGATGCTTAGGAAAGTGACTCCTTAAGCATTGACTTCGCCATCTCGTCTATGGTCTGGTTTTTTCTTTCAACGACACCATTCTGTTGAGAACTACATGTCACACATATATGGAATAGAATATTCCACAATGCTTTCCCTTGGAAACTTTTTCAACACCATGCTCATGCCTCATTAAAAACTCCTTCCAAAAATTGAGTGAGAAAAAACGGACAGGAGAAAAGAGTACATAGTTTATGTGTCTCATGCTATTGCACATGTTGCTGCATTAAAAACCTTCAATTGAGAAAACCTAGTAGGACAAAACTCAACAAAGGAAAAAATGAGTACAACATATCATCGCAAAGATGATCACATATAAAGTTCAAATATCTCCCCATAAAGACTTCAACCCTATATATCTTTTCGTACCTGTGTCTCTCATATGTTTCTCAAACATGGAAGTCGGTAAGACTTTGGTAAACAGATCAACTAGAGTTTCATTAGTCTACTTTCTGTGTATTTCAACATTCCCTATCTCCTGCTGCTAATGGGAATAGAAATACTTATGAGATATATGTTTGTCATTTTTGTCTTGACATAACTGCGCTTCACTTGTGCAATGCGTGCTGCATTATCCTTATGGATAACCATGAAGATTTTATCCACCTTTATACCACATGACTCTTGTATATCATAAATCAATCTTATACGCTAAATGCACTTATGAGTCATCTCATATAGTGCAATTATCTTAGAATGATTAATTGTTGTAGCAATATTGACTGCTTTACTAGTTTTCAAGAAATCGTAGTTTTTCCACTTAGAAAGGCATATCTACTTATTATGGAGATTAGACAAATAGTGAGTATCGGAGTAACTACTTATTTTGGTATCTTTATCTTTTTGATAAAGGAGTCGTACCTTTTAGGTACCTAAGAATTTGATTAATTTTAGTCCAATGCCTCTTTGTGGGCTTAGATGAGTATTTTGCCAAATAGTTCACTGCAAAAGCAATATCAAGCCTAGTAAAATTGGCAAGTTATAGAAGTGCACCAATAGCACTCAAATATGGAGTCTATGGCCCCAACACATCCTCATATTCTTGTTTAGGACCATATGGATCTTTTTCTATATCTAATGTCCTAATGACCATGGGTGTACAAAGTGATTTTGCTTCATCATGAGCAAATTTCTCTAATATCTTCTTGGTGTAGGTTATTTTGGTGCAAGAATATGCCACCAAATAGATTCTCAATCTGTAACTTGACACAAAATTTTGTTTCACCTAAGTCATTCATGTTGAACTCTGTCTTTAAGTATGAGCTAGCTCCGATGATGTCCTCATTGGTTCCAATGATGTTCAAATCATCTATATAAATTGAGATGATACAGAATCTTGTCATAGATTTATTTATAAATATAAGGGGAATACATCGTCATTGTCATATCCTTTCTTCAGAAGGAAATCACTCGGTTGGTTGTATCACATATGATAGATTGCTTTAATCTATACAGTAATCTTTGCGATTTCATACTATACATGTTGCAATTTTCATTCTCGCTCATACGTGAGATCTTCGATCTCTCGAGGATCTTCATATAGATTTTCGAATCAAGTGACCCATAAAACATGTAGTCAAAACATTCATGAGTTTCATATTCGGATTCATTCCTACTGCCTAGATATCAGGTAACAGAATGCAGTACCATCCATAGCAGGGGAATAAGTTTCATCGTAATCGATGGTGGGTCTCTACATGAACCCTTGTGATACTATTCTAGCTTTATACTACACCGCTTCAATCTTTTGATTCTTCTTTCTCACAAAAACCCATTTATGATCAATGGGAATGATATCTCGAGGAGTCTTGACAACTTGTCGAAAGACCTTCCTATTATTTAGTGAGTTTAGTTCAGTTTCGATTGTATCTTCTATTTATCCCAATCAGGGAGACATTTTGCATTCACCAATAGTCTTTGGGTTGACATTCAAATTCTCAATATGGAAAGTAATCTTAGAGTCAAAGCAATTGCTATTAGCACATACTTGTCTCAAGTATATTTTTCGAGTATCCATGTAATTTGTAGCATACTCTTTATTCAAATCAGTTGGCACTTCATTTAAATCAATCATCTTTCTGTGGTTTCCAAATGCGGCAAAGTCTGTGATTTAAATTTCCGTAGTCCTAGTGTTATTTGTTATGCACGCGATTTCACTAGGTTTTGTTTCATCTCTCCTTAGATTAACTAATATCACATTTCTCCCAGAATAGGGATTCTCATCTTTTGGACTCTGTGGACTAGTGTCTCCTAGATGATTTTTATTTGCATTTGATTCATAGAGTTTCTCTCCGCATTCAAGTCATCTCTTAAGTAGACATCTCCATGGTCTGAGATCCTTAGAACCAAGAGTTCTCCCCCTCTTCTTCTACAAGGAAGGAGATTCCAAGGTAGAACCCAAAGCCTAGGATGGCTCTACTCTCTTAAGCGTATTTATAGGTAGAATGTGCGATTGGGTAACTCTCATATAATCTGTGAGTGAATATGGCAGCTTGTTTGCAAGGTATTGCAAAATCAGTGATCTTCTGAATCTCTTGTCCAACTTCTTTAGTGTGTGGGTCCATAATATGAAGACATCTATCATGCCATGATAGTTCCTAGCATTATAATTTAGGGTCCTTCTTGGTGTTCTAATTTAGGGTCCTTTCCTCCCACTAATGCTAGGAATAAGTCTTCATTAAATATGCAATCAACATATCTTGCTTTTAAGAGATCCCCCTATCATAGGCTTAAGATATTTTAGAATTGACGAAGCTTCAAATTCCACATAAATTCCCAATTTACAGTGAGGGCCCCTAGACATCAGCTGAGGTGGTGGGTCAGCACATACACAACATGAAGTGTTGTAAGGGCCAGTCCGCAAGACCAGTCAGAGTGCCAATAAGTCCAGATGAAAAGTGATCAAGACCAGGTGTAGTTTCACTAGGACCAGGTGAAAGATTACCACGACCAAGTCTTGAATCACTAAGGCCAGCTGATAGGCCATCGCAAGCAGGTCTCTACTTTCTGGACAACAAGAATAGAGATTACTTTTTGCGTACAACTCCAAATGACGTGTCGGTTGTTGCATTTGAACATAGACTTGATAGGCTATCCATATATGCATCTTACACATGTTGAAGATGTCCAGGTTAACATAAATCTAGGTGGGAAGTGGATGGACAATAGTTGGAGTTGAAAGGAGCATGCATGGTGTTGCTCTTCTTTTTGTCCACCACTACCTCCTCCATCTCCCGCTGAACCCACTGTTCACATAGACATGTTGCCAAACAATGCACGTCTCTGGCTAAGTCCTTCTCCATGCTTGAGCACCTAAGCAGGAGGAGAGCACAAGACCTAGGCAGTAGTATATAGCTCTCGTTGACACCAAAGTTAAGACTCAGCCAGACGTGGATTCACCTGTTTTTGTGTTTCTCTAGCACACTTCCTTGTCATCGGGCCCAAGTAAGACTCTTTTGTAGAATCTTCGACTTGCAATTGTGCATTGTTATCTCGAGCAGCAATTGAGGATGTAGATGTACTAGGACTCTTTAACACAAGTGTGCGTTTGGGTATAGGTAAAGGGCACGTAGTGGTATCGCTAACTGAATATAGAGCCCAATTCTTGTGTTTTTTAATTCATATATTTTGTGTCAAGCATCCCAAACGGACCCAAGAAATAGTATAACCGATGGCCAAAAAACAAAAAAGAATAACCTCTAACGTGTAATATTAAATCCTTGTTCATTTCACCATCTTTTTTCTCTATTTTAGCTATCATGGTAGGTGAAATGTTTACTTGTTTCAGCGAAAATGATTTTCTTTACAAAAGAATGAATATCTGAAGCTGGCTAAATTGCCTCATGACATTAAAAAAACTAAGGAAAATTTTTTTGTGTGAAAACATGGTTTCAAAATATTTCTTAGGAGGAAATACATCTTATTTTCTCTAGCACACCTCCTTGTCATCGGGCCCAAGTAAGACTCTTTTGTAGAATCTTCGACTTGCAATTGTGCATTGTTATCTCGAGCAGCAATTGAGGATGTAGATGTACTAGGACTCTTTAACACAAGTGTGCGTTTGGGTATAGGTAAAGGGCACGTAGTGGTATCGCTAACTGAATATAGAGCCCAATTCTTGTGTTTTTTAATTCATATATTTTGTGTCAAGCATCCCAAACGGACCCAAGAAATAGTATAACCGATGGCCAAAAAACAAAAAAGAATAACCTCTAACGTGTAATATTAAATCCTTGTTCATTTCACCATCTTTTTTCTCTATTTTAGCTATCATGGTAGGTGAAATGTTTACTTGTTTCAGCGAAAAATGATTTTCTTTACAAAAAGAATGAATATCTGAAGCTGGCTAAATTGCCTCATGACATTAAAAAAAACTAAGGAAAATTTTTTTTGTGTGAAAAACATGGTTTCAAAATATTTCTTAGGAGGGAAATACATCTTATTTTCTCTAGCACACCTCCTTGTCATCGGGCCCAAGTAAGACTCTTTTGTAGAATCTTCGACTTGCAATTGTGCATTGTTATCTCGAGCAGCAATTGAGGATGTAGATGTACTAGGACTCTTTAACACAAGTGTGCGTTTGGGTATAGGTAAAGGGCACGTAGTGGTATCGCTAACTGAATATAGAGCCCAATTCTTGTGTTTTTTAATTCATATATTTTGTGTCAAGCATCCCAAACGGACCCAAGAAATAGTATAACCGATGGCCAAAAAACAAAAAAGAATAACCTCTAACGTGTAATATTAAATCCTTGTTCATTTCACCATCTTTTTTCTCTATTTTAGCTATCATGGTAGGTGAAATGTTTACTTGTTTCAGCGAAAATGATTTTCTTTACAAAAGAATGAATATCTGAAGCTGGCTAAATTGCCTCATGACATTAAAAAAACTAAGGAAAATTTTTTTGTGTGAAAACATGGTTTCAAAATATTTCTTAGGAGGGAAATACATCTTATTTTCTCTAGCACACCTCCTTGTCATCGGGCCCAAGTAAGACTCTTTTGTAGAATCTTCGACTTGCAATTGTGCATTGTTATCTCGAGCAGCAATTGAGGATGTAGATGTACTAGGACTCTTTAACACAAGTGTGCGTTTGGGTATAGGTAAAGGGCACGTAGTGGTATCGCTAACTGAATATAGAGCCCAATTCTTGTGTTTTTTAATTCATATATTTTGTGTCAAGCATCCCAAACGGACCCAAGAAATAGTATAACCGATGGCCAAAAAACAAAAAAGAATAACCTCTAACGTGTAATATTAAATCCTTGTTCATTTCACCATCTTTTTTCTCTATTTTAGCTATCATGGTAGGTGAAATGTTTACTTGTTTCAGCGAAAAATGATTTTCTTTACAAAAAGAATGAATATCTGAAGCTGGCTAAATTGCCTCATGACATTAAAAAAAACTAAGGAAAATTTTTTTTGTGTGAAAAACATGGTTTCAAAATATTTCTTAGGAGGGAAATACATCTTATTTTCTCTAGCACACCTCCTTGTCATCGGGCCCAAGTAAGACTCTTTTGTAGAATCTTCGACTTGCAATTGTGCATTATTATCTCAAGCAGCAATTGAGGATGTAGATGTACTAGGACTCTTTAACACAAGCGTGCGTTTGGGTATAGGTAAAGGGCACGTAGTGGTATCGCTAACTGAATATAGAGCTCAATTCTTGTGTTTTTTAATTCATATATTTTGTGTCAAGCATCCCAAATGGACCCAAGAAATAGTATAACCGATGGCAAAAAAAGAAAAAGAATAACCTCTAACGTGTAATATTAAATCCTTGTTCATTTCACCATCTTTTTTCTCGATTTTAGCTATCATGGTAGGTGAAATGTTTACTTGTTTCAGCGAAAAATGATTTTTTTTTAAAAAAAATGAATGTCTGAAGCCGGCTAAATTGCCTCATGGCAGTAAAAAAATTAAGGAAAATATTTTTGTGTGAGAAATATGGTTTCAAAATATTTCTTAGGAGGGAAATACATCAAGTAAATTACATCTGGTGGTGAAATAAACATCCGTAGTGAGTTTGAATCATTATGTGACCCTTAAACTGCATCATCGATCATTTGTCACCTCTGTTTCACTGTTGCCTCATCAGTAAGCGAGCTAAGGTTGTAACAATACTCAGAAATTGACGCATTGATCACCCGTCTAAACGATGTATATTAGTTTGATACACTTTTTCCATCGTCACGTCACGTCTGACAATTTCGGCAAATTAAAAGGTTGCGACGATCTAAGAGTGTGTTTGTTACTTGTACTAAATAGTATATGTATGAGATGGTTCAAGAAAAAAGTCATCCATGTGTTTGGTTGCTTGAATAGAAACATCCTATCCTAGATAGTGAGATACAAATTTGAGGAATATTCTCTATAGATGCTGAACCATTCCATTCACCCAAAACAATGGAACCAAATAGTACAGGACCATCTCATCCAAGGTTCAAAAAGCCGACGAAAACCGATCGGTTTTCATGAAAACTGACCTTGCCGAGCCCATGCTCTTCAGTTTTTTATTTTCTAGGGGCACAAAATTAAGTCTGATATTTCTTAAAAATTATGTGTGATGTTATAACATAATTACAATTATGTTGTAAAATTTTTAGATGATGATCATATATGTGTTTTTTTAAAAAATTCTGAAAGTGCTATTATCATTGTATATGCTCTTCTATTTTTGATTTTATATAGTACTAAATGAAGTCTAATATTTATGAAAATTTTATTACATAATCCTTTGGCATCATTTATGGTTACATTAAAATTTCAGAATATAAAAAATCTTTTAAATATTTATAAAAATCTGGCAATGTCTTTGTTCTTTTTCATTAATTGCTGTTTTGAATTTTTTAGAAGTAATAAATGATTTACAAAATTGTTGAAATTTCTTTGAGGTGTTTGATAGATTAATTGGGATTTTTTGTAATTTTTTCAAATTTTTTTTGCAATTTTTCCTTGCATTTTCACTATTTTCCTTTTGTCGTTTGTTTTCGACGAAAACCGACCGGTTTTCAACAAAAACGGGCCGATTTTCGATTTTTTTCGATTTTTTTTAATCGGTTTGACCACCTGTTTGGCTTTCGCAAACCGATCGATTTTTACCGAATTTTGGTCGGTTTTCGCGAAAAACCAGTGCCAACCAGATATCGGTTTTCGAATGCAAAACGAAAATGTAAACCCTGATCTCATCCTATTCAACCTTATCCCACCAGCTAAACACAAGTTTGCAAGCTTAAGGATCGAAGTGTCACAAGTCCTAGGAATCTAAGTGGCACTTTGATACAACTTTGAGGACGTGCAATGCAATCATACCTATATTAAAGCGGGTGAGATTGCCGGCTAGATAGCGCTGCCACGTCGCCACCCACGCGAAAAGGCCCTCCGCGAAATTGAAAAATACGTTCGGGTCCTTCTGTCGGTTTAAATAGACTCAAAAAAATAAAATTACATTAAGGTCCCTCCGCGGTTTGCGTTCAAGTCCTCACGCCGGTTTTTTGCGAAATAGACCCGAGAAAAAACGAAAATGCGTTTAGATCCCGAAAAACGTTTTTTTTTCTTAATTCACCCGAAAAAAATGAAATTGTGTTTATATCCCTTCACGGCTTTTTTCAAACAAATCCCCGCGTTCGCCGACGGCTCATAGCAGTTCGTGGATTCGACGACAGAAAAAACGAAATTACGTTTCGGTCCCAAAAAAACATTTGTTTGTTGGATTGACCCAAAAAATGAAGTTACGTTTATATCCCTCCGCGTTTTTTTCGCAAAAAATGTATCCCTACGCGGTTTTTACAGATAAATCCACGTATTCACCGACGGCTCATAGCAGTCCGTGGATTCGATGAAAAGATGAAATTACGTTTAGATCCTCAGACCCATTTTTCCAAAAAAGATAATCGTCGGACCAGATTTCGCGCGCCGCAACGTTTTTTTCCGCAAAAATTATATCCCTACGCGTTTTTTCCAGACAAATCCACGTATTCGCCGACAGCTCATAGCAGTCTGTGGATTCGACGATGGAGAAGACGAAATTACATTTAGATTCTCAGACCCATTTTTTTTAAAAGAAATAATCATTGGACCAAATTTCACTCGCCGCAACATCGCGCAACCGAATTTCGCATGACGCAGCGTAGCGCGCGACCCTAGCTAGTTTGTTTTATACGGCAAGATGGTCCGGAGACAACGCTGGTTGCATTAAACCACAAACAGTACAAAGATTTTCACTTTTTCACTTCTGCAGATAACCCAGCAAAGAAGTGTCAAGGGACCTTGCCTTCTTCTCTTTCTCCCCAGCCCACTTTGTTTTATTATTTTACTAGCATATTACGCTAAAAAAACATAGTAAAATTTTTGCATCAGGGACAGTAAATAGTAAAAAACTTGTATACACAGACAGAAGTATAACCGAGTGCTGACAGGATCACAAGAAGTCTTTCATTGCGTCAATCTCTCTAGCTGAAACCAACAACCTCAACCTGAGGGGTGAAGCCTTGTCAGGAGATCCCATCCAACCGATACCCAGCAGAGGCTAGATTGCAAGACCATATTGTTAGCTTTGACCTACACTTAGTCACAGTAAAGTTCATGGCTTTCTATTGGTATGTATCAGAGCTACAAAGTCATCTCCCCTGTAGCATGCAAACAAGAGACTGAAAAATGTAAAATGTTTGCAAGTCACAAATAAGTCAGAATGTCGTACTACTGTTCTTTGACGAGACTCTGCATCAAACGGACGTCAGCGATGCACAAGGGGAGGCAGACGGTAACTTCTTGCTATAAAATAAAATCCTATAACACAAGCGGACTACAAGAGCTCCTCTAGCTTGTGACAACTGGTCTATCTTCCATGCCTGTGGTATTTGCTGCGGTGAGTATTGACCCCGTCTCTTGCCGATAAATATTGGCCTCTGCGTTCCCTGATTGTGTACTCCGCCTCATACGCAGAATGCTCATCCGGTACAAAGCTTCTGGAAAGAACAAACACGCTTATGAGTTTGAAGCATTCGGGGGAATGATTGGTTCGGAAGATGTTAACACGGAATACATACCTCCGCTGCTCGTGAAAAGGTTTAGCAATCCGGCGATGAAGTGAAACTTGAGGATTCACTTGAGTTCTAGCAACCTCGCTTTGAGAGCTTGAAGGGGCTGACTCTTGCTCCTAAAGAACAGAAGCTTCAACAATCAGAATCGAGATGTGATATCAGAAATTTTCAAGACGAACTACTAATGTGATTTTGTGCTTACAATATAGCATTGATCACAATCACACATCACATGAGGACTTGAAGTCATCAACTGATGGTCCTAGGAAACACAGGCTCCAGGAGTTAGCATCAACATGTACCAAAGTAAATTTGGAGGAGGAAATGTGTATATACTACCTTGCAGTAGGGCTCCTCGCACTGAGATACTCCTTGAGAAGTTGAAGGCGTCAGCTCATGGTCCTGCGAAACAGAAGCAAACCCCAATCAACATCAAGTTGCAGATAATATAACCTAACAATGGAAACTTTCGCTTACTGTCTTGTAGTAGGCCTTCTCACACCCACTGGTTGCAGAAAATTCCTCACCATTCTGGTACTGATAATGGTGACCAGCTTTACCACTGCTGGGGTACTGGCCATTTTGATAAGCACCGGCATTTTGGTCACTAGGATTACACTCTGGGCAAGAAGCTCTGTGGTCCCTCTCCAGGTATGAATGACCATATTTACTCCTGCGGTATGCATCTCGTTGCATGGAGGATTCATACACTGCCTGTCTGTGTTTTGGGTATTTATTAGCATATTGACTCTCAACATATGCTTCCCTGATTCTGCTCCCTGGATGTGTCCTTCCATATTTATGGCTGGGGTCTACAACCAAGCATTGAAAATAATCGTTCAGTAAACTTGGGAAATAAAGAGAGAAACAAATTCATTTGGTGCAGAAAAAAGGAAACCAACCAGGAACTGCAGAATCTCTTCTATAATAAGCTCTGTATCCTCGCACTGAAACAGGCCTTTCTTCAACATCATCTGCCATACCAATAGGCTGGCGACGGTATTTGTTATGAGCAAAATTGTTTGAATAAGCACGTCTTTCAGGACTTAAATGCCTAAATCTGTTTGGGTGGGGTCCTCTATCACTATAACTTTTACCAACAAATCCTCTTCTGACACCCAACATGTGAGTAGCCCCTTGCCATGAAGGCTTCTTGAAAGTAGGTTTTGGCCTTTGTAAAGTAGCCTTTATGCGAACCTGAAATGATTGACCTAGTAATTAACCATAGCAGAAGCGAATAAATCGAAAGAAAAGGCCACCTCAATAGCTAACTATGTAAAGTGGTTACCTTTCCACTACCTTCACCAACACGATCTTTATTGACCATATTAATGCAATCTAAAGCTGATTGTCTTGATGTAAAGCTGACAAAACCAAAATCTTTTCGTTTTGCTGTGAACATATTTCTAGCAAGCTGTATATTATCAATTTCACCAAACTTTCCGAACATTTCTCTCACTTTGTCTTCATCCCAGTGAGGTGGTAAGCCATCCAAGAAAACAGATTTTACCTGCATCACATTATCAAAATAAGAACAGTGTAGAAGGCAAAAACAAGAAAATGCAATATCAGAAAGTTGTTATTCATATACAAGATAGTATGGCTGTAGTGCTGTACCTTTTCCATAACCTTATCATCTTGTGAAATAGTGTTTGAAAACGATACTTGTGCTCTAACATCCGTACCAAGATACAAATCTCTTTTCTGTAGTTTAAGAAATGCAACTACAGCATCCACATGTGTGCTGAAGTCAAGAAATGCGTAGCCTCTGTTTTTTCCCTTTCTGTCTGGATGCTCAATTAAATTAATATCTTCAAGGTTTTGCAACTCATAAGGCTTCAGTTTCTCAGCTAACTGTACAAGAGATATCAACCGTTATGCAAAAAACGGCAATGTAATTACAACAAAAGTTAGTATCAAATAAGAAAGAAAGCATACATCATCTTTTGACCAATCAAAGCATATATTCCGTAGATGAAGGGTCTCAGTTTCATTGTTCTTGCATATTCCACAAGCTTTTCCCTTGATCTGTAAAACATAATAACTGGTTAAAATATGTGTTATTTTATCAGCTAGTGAAAAACTATTGTGTGCTCAACAGACATGAATCTGAGTATTCACCATCACAGCAAACATCACAATGAATTGGAAGTACTACTGAATAAAGTATTGCAAAGTATAATTAGCTTGTCAAATGCAAGCCATGTACTATCGAACAAAGTATAATCAAGCCTATTCACCTAACAGTTTTAAACTATTTAAGAGGGTCCTCAAGTTCAGCATCCAACTTATATAGACATACAAGAGCATACATCATATTATACTAACTTAAATAAGGTTAAGCACTGATCCATAGCTGATTGGCCTAAAGAAAAAATAGAGCATTTTGGTTCTAACTTCGACTCTTATACCACATTTACTATTTCACTAGACTAGTTAATTCAGGTTACATGAGCAGTGTTAAAATATAAAATGCAGGTATGACAACATTGACATATGAATCTAATCTGGTGCTAGTTAGAACATGCTAGAATTGAATCCTTGAAGTAGAATAACTAACTAGGATTCGTGCAAGTAACCCCTTTCATATTTCCTATTATTACTGTTAGCTTGAACTGAATATATGACAAGAGGCTGTTCAGGAGCTAGCTCTAATATAGTTGACAGCAGTTAAATCTCCAATGAGAAGAAACACAATAAATTTACAGAAGTTTCCAATTCCATTTGGGTAGATTCAAATGGAGTGTCCTACAGTTAGTCGGCTAAAGGAATGGAACCGTTAGCCATTAACACATGCCTCAACAGATATCAAAATCTTTTGTCATCTTTCCATTTTTGGTTCAGTTTTCTTTCACTAGGTTCCTGTACGAATACACTTTTAAGTGGTATATACTTCTCATGTGCAGAGGATAAACTAGGTAACAGTAATATACATAATCAGTTTTGTTCTCCACAACGAAAACAATTTATTTAAGAGGAAAGACAATTAAGAGTATGTAAAACTTATAGGAAGGAACACCATATCTTTACTAAATTGTTAAGTTTTAGTCTCAACTGCTTTTCAATTGCCAATTTCCATGCGGCATTACTCTTGTATGTCAAGAAAAAAAAAACATTTAAGAGGACCATAGCAGGAGTTTAACAAATGAAATGCCAAATTCTTAATTAAACTAGATCAGATCCATGTTGCATTAATCAATATGCCATTACTACTTCAACATACTACTGCCTTTAAAAACTAAACCTTTCCAATATATCATGATCTTCCACAACTTCAACAAAGGATGAGCCAGCCACATACTATGAATCCACACAAAGGTACTATTTTGAACCTGGCTTATTTGATTCTCTCATGTGTGGGTCTTTCTATCAGTCCCTTACACACCTTGACAAATGTGGTGGTCGGGAGACTGTATATCCACTTTCTAATTACCAATTCAAAAGCCCTGAATTCATAACGGCCAATTTGAATTTCACATGCCAACATCCAAATGAGATAGCCATATAACATATCTAATATCAAAGTAGTGAACAATAAAACATTTCAAATCCCTGACTTTATCGGATCCACAACGAGTTAGACAAAAGTAAAACCTTCCCCCCCAACCGCATGGCCTTAGTAGCAAATTCCCATCAGAACCAATACGGGAATGCTTCAGGTGGTGCCTAAACGCCATTCATACCAGTTCGTTCACAACTTTGTCCAAAACCATCGAGCTAGAGATGCAAAGCTAGCTGTTGCGGTGGTAAACAATACCATAGCCGTGCTGAGGTCGTTGGCAGCCCACCGCGCCTGCCAGGCGGCGGCGAAGCGCACGAAGGCGAATCCCCTGTTGAATCGCGGCTCCGCCAGATCCCGCATGAGGCGCACCTCCTCGACCTCGCCGGCCTCCGCGAGCGCCCGCGCCACGTCCTCCTCCACCGCGTCCCGCGGCAGCCCGCCCACGAACACCTCGTACTCCTTCCTCTTCCTCCTCCCTTCCCCATCCGCCTCCCCGGCCATCTCCACCTCCTGGTCCCCCACAGTCCCCACCTCCTCCTCGGCCGCCTCCTCCATGATCACCTCCTCGGGCTCCTCCTCCACCACCACTTCCTCCTCCTCGACCACCTCCTCCACCTCCTCGTGGTCCTCTTCCTCCTCGAACTCCTCGAGGGCCACGTTGAGGTCGAAGAGCGGCCGGCGCGCGGAACTCGGCGACGGGTCGGCCATCTCCGGCGGCAAGCCTAGGGTTTCGTGCCGGCGGGGCTCGGCTTAGATTTTGCTAGTACTTCGAGTTTAGTATGTTTCAGCGTCGCGATGCGGTGTGTGACGGCACGCGATGCGGTGTGGGCTGCGGGGCCAAGGAGAGCACGCGGCGGCCCAAAGGGAAAGCGTTTATATAGGGACGCGTGTCCCGTGCAGGTGGGGTATCCGCAAACGACGTGGGGCCAGGTTTCAGCGGCGGCGGCGGCCGTAGGGTGGGCAAGTACTTCGAGTTTGTAGAGGTTTAATCCTACACCGATTAATTTTTATTTCTCTTATGATAATTGAACATATCAAAGTGATATTGTATGTTCGAATCTGAAAACTCTTGACATTTTTATGCTAGGTTTGTGATGTAATCTACAACTGCAAGTAGTAGTGCGAGTGTAAATAACACATTTCCAGCTTTACCGTCACGACCATAGCCACCTGCCACTACTTGCAATGTTTCTGATCCAGCTACTGGTGCTTGGTGCCAAGAAATGAAGTTGATTTGACTGGTGAACTTGGTACTAAGACCGACTCTCTTCCTCCTGTTGGGAAGAGAGCAAACAAATGTAGCTCTGATGTTTGGGATCACTATAAAAATTATGAAGTTAGGAAGAAAGGACCAGACGTCAAGGAGATTATAGAGTTTTAGACTCAATGCCTCAAGTGCACTTACAAATCTTGTTGTGAAAGTGTGAAAGGGACATCACTCTTTCGGAATCACTTGGCAAACAAGCACCAAATCAAAGGAGGTCAACAGTTTCTTAAATTCAAGAAGAGTGAAGGTGACAGTGACACTACAACTGTGGAGACCTATAGGTATAATGAGGCTGACAGATTGAAGAAGTTTTATTTAGCAATTATCATGCATGAATATCCCTTTAATATTGTTGATCATGAGTATTTTGTGGAGTTTACCAAGTTATTGCGCCCTAGTTTTCCAATTAAGAGTCGCATAACTGTGAGGAAAGATACATTGAATATCTTTGTAGAAGACAAGAAGAGATTGTATGAATACTTAAAAACACTTGCATGTCGTTTTAGTACAATTATGAACATGTCGACATCAAATCAAAACAAAGATTATACATGCATCATTTTCCATTGGATAGATGACAATTGGAGCATGCAAAAAAGAATTATTACATTTATGCATGTAGAGGGACACCATTCGAGAAAGAACTTATGTGCACATTTTTATGATAGTGTGGTGAATTGGAATATTGATAGGAGATTGCTTGCACTTATTTTGGACAATGCATCAGCCAATCATGTATGTACTAAGTACTAAAGAGGTAGTACAAAAACTCAAAAAAGGCTTCCTTGATTTGTGATAGCATTTTTTTCATGTGAGATGTTTGAATCATATTTTAAACCTCATTGCCTAAGATGGTTTTAAGCAAATTGCACCAGCGATTGCAAATATAAGAAATACAATTGCAATTATGAAGAACTCTCCATTGCAGTGGGATGAATTTACGAAGTGTGCATCAGAATGTGACTTGGATGTGAAAAGTGGCATCTCTTTGGATGATCCAACAGGGTGGAACTCCACATATCTCATGTTGAAGCAAGCTATTTACTATAGACATACTTTTGATAGGCTTTTCCTTCGACATAGAAGCAAATATGTGAAGTGTGCTCCAATCGATCAAAATTGGACTATGGCAAAAATCATTGTTTACATGTTTAAGGAAGTTATATGATGTTACTAATTAAGCTCTTCTCTGGCAATACATATCCAACAACAAATATATTTTTCAACCATTTTGTAAGATTAAGCTTACAATTGCAGCTTAATGTTATAGTCCTGATCTAGTTATAGATACTATGACACATTCCATAAAAATTAAATATGATGTGTATCGGGAAAAAACCCAACATGCATGGCTCTTGCTATAGCATGTTTTCTTGATCTTAAATACAAGACAATACCAGTACACTATTTTGCAACTAATATTTACCATGACAATGCTCTAGAAGAAATCAATAGCTTAATAGTGTTATTAACCAGCTATTCCAAGCTTATATGTCTAGTCCACATGTAACTTCAATGAAGATAGCAGCTATAAAGGTACAAAAACTGAGTTAGAAGTATATATATAGAGCAACCACTAGTGCACTAGAAAACAAAAGACAAAAAATAAATTGATATTTTGTCGTGGTGGAAGTTCAAGAAAACTAAGCTCCTTATTCTCTCCAGACTTGCTCGACATGTCTTATCTATTCAAGTGTCAATTGTTGCTTCGGAATCAGCATTCAGTGCTGGTGGATGTGTTGTTGATCCATTTCGTAGTCGTTTAGATTCTAAAGTCATGCAAGCTTTGATTTGTACCAAAGATTAGACGGCAACATCTAGAGAAGGTAATATTAAATTCCGTATTTATCCTTTATTGGTTTATGTGTGGTACGTGGGAAACCTTTGAGCATAATTTAATCTTCTGACAAAACATGTAGGTGGAAACATTGGTGGATCTATCATATCTGAGATGGACATGGAGGGCATTGAGCGACGTTTTGCAAGCTTGATGATAAGGGTATGTTGTTTTTTTTTCTAACCATATAGTTGTTTGCCTTAATTTCATTCTGCCATAGATATTCATTGAAATATAACTTGTAATTGCAGGAGCATAAGGATATAGATGATTTTGAGGAGCAAGATATGCTAGAGGGCATGAAGAAATGACATACTATGATTTTTGAAGCCTTTGAATGATTGAATCTACGATGAACTTATCTTTTAGTTGCAACTTGCTAATACTTATAATCCTACGTGTATAGTGAACTAAGTGTTGCATAATTTTTCTAGAGACATGGTATCAAAGTGTTATCAAACTTTTGTTTCTTGTTGCTCTACTAGTTATGTGTTTTGATCTATGTGTATGATGAACTAATCCTATGTATGTGACGAACTAAGTGTTATGTAATTTTTGTTGAGACATTGTATCTGACTATTGTCTAAGTGAATGAAAATACTTATATTTCTTCAATTTTCAATAATGTTTTGATCAAATCAACTGGTTATGCGTTTTCGTTGATTTCTTATGTATAATCTAAGGGGTTTTCATTTTTCGATAAATATTCGTGATCGTATTCGTTTTGATTCGAATTCGCTCCATATTTGTATTCCATATTATTCACATTTTATTCTAATTATCCGTATCGATATACGCATCTAAGAAAAAAATATGGTAAAGCCATTATCCATCTGTATTAGATCCGTTTTCATCCCTACTCACAAGCTTGAATTAGTAGTACCAGCTATTAAGGATGTAAGATATTATGGTGGTCACAATACACATTTAATACAACACAATTTTATAAGTCAAATTGAGTTTCACATTATTGTTCTTGGGTAGTACAACATTTGTATGGACCCCAAGCTCACAGTGGTTTGATAGGTCTTGGTTCAATTCTCATTAGCAGTGTGTTGACTGGGTTATCTACATATTTTGAGGAATTAAACCGGTGATATATTAGTGTTGTCATAGTCTTCAGAGCAGTTCTATCAACAATTGTACCCCCACTATTTTTGAAATAATTTCTGTGTGTTGACGGGGTTATCTACGTATTTTTAGGAATTGTACTAGCAATGTGACGAATACTCATACCAGGAGTACCCCAACGGCCCAGGGTGACGAGCAGGCTACCTCAAGCATAACTCGAGCCTAGCAGGCCGCTCCAGGCCCACTACCGATCAAAGAACCTGCGGGGCCACACAGGACGCTTATCCCCGACCAAGCAGGGCTCCCGACCTCCGCAACAGGTCGGATCCCCCGACTCCGATCAAACCAAGGCAACCTCCGCCGAGGGCCGCGTGTCGAAGCCTCCACCGGCCCACAGCCACGTGCCCCACGGATGGGGTCAATCGAAGTGACTATACGAGAGCAGGTGGCCCCTTCCCAAGATGGTTTAATGACTGCTGAAGTCAAGCCTCCAGTCCCATCGACCAGTCACGTACGACACGCAAGCACGCTCCCTCCCGAGGCAGCACCAACGTTATACACAGCAACGTCAACACCCGTCAGGCTCACAGAAGGCAGGTGCGCCATTTCCCAACGAAGCAGCTAACCGCTCCGCCCAACAAGACTACCGACCCAGCGTGGGCAAGACGAGGGGGTGACTAGTCGACAGAACGAAGGACCGAAGCTCTTAGCATATGTCACCTCGCCCTTCCCCAACTCTCGATGTAACCTGCCCCTTCCTACTGTATAAAAAAGAGTAAGGGGAGAAGAGACACACGGACAAGCAACGAGCATTCTTGCTCTAAGGCTCTTAGCTCGCTCTTGTAAACATTGTGTAGCCATCCGCACTAAAGGCAATACAATACCACCGCACGAACTGGAGTAGGGACTTTCGGCCCGAACCAGTATACACCTTGGGCTTCTGAGTCTAACCATTCAGGGAGTGGGAACGCGCGACCCCTTAGACTTACAAATTTACTTGCCGGTGCTCGAAACGCCGACACAATGGCATTAATTGTTAATTGGAGTGGTGAAGTGGGGGAAGTGTGGGAAGAGAAAAAAGTTTGAAAACTTTCTGTAGCTGAAAGTTGTTTGTATAAATTAAACCTTCAGAAAAGTAGAAAGAACGGCATATACTAGGTAGAAAAATACATCTACTTGTCTTCTGTTGTATGACTTTGACATTTAGGATTTAGGAAGCACCATAGCCGCGCTCACTACAACAAATGACAGTAACCCCGACAGTTAAAACTGTCAGCAAAAGTAGCAAAACTGTCGGCAATGCGCTTATACACTATATATATATATATATATCCTCTAAGAGCATACGCATGAACTATGACACTTACGATTTAGATGTTATAATCTAAGATAATTTTGAATATACACTATATACTCTCTAAGAGCATACGTATGAACTTTAATTACTTCAAAATAATATCAAGAATTCAAGATACTACTTTATTAGTAGTCTCATGATATCTATAACTGAAACAACCCTCTCGAAATACATTAATTAAGATCAATAATTCAGAGAGGACCATCACATGTAGTATATATCAGTGTCGTGAAAAACGGTATGCGCTTGACGGACGGACGTAGTACCACTAAGTGATTAATTGCAATACGACAGATTAATCAAAAATTAACGGACGATTGTGCGTTCTTATTAATATATTTATTTATATTTAAAATTAATTAGAAATATTTTATTTACCTAAAGTTATTGTAAATTATCACTTTGTAAAATATTTTTTACGTTTCATCGTTCATACTTCATCCAAAAGTATATACTACGAACACTATGACACAATATTATAAACTAATTTATTGTGCTTAGTGAATAAAAATAAGTTATTTTCATGATTAAACGAGAAAAAACGGATGATTAATCGGAAAATGGCCGATAATCGGATTATGTGGTCAATTAATCGTTCGACTACATTAATTGCGCTTCGATTAAACTATTCGTGACGGTTTAGTCACCGTCACCGATTAATCGGCCACTTTGCACAAAACTGGTATATATTATGCCGACAGGCCTATTGCACATCCCTCTAATAACCATACTAGATATATTTTGTGCGCAGGTGTGGCACCAGACCGAACTAATCAATATTTGCACATCCCTCTAATAACCATACTAGGATATATTTTGGGCTGTCGCATATAGCTTCATCTTTTGTGATAGTAGTGTCGGTGATGTGTTTGCCAATAGTACCATCGGCAACCATTTTGTTTTACATGACAAGCTTTTCGGAATTCAATATTGCTGTTAGAAAAGGTTGTAGCTGTTATAGTGGCCTCCTATATAAAAAAAGACGTAGAGTAACCAAAAGAAATCATCTGAGAAATAGTGCATTCTAACGATGGTGGGTTTGCTTTGGTCGAGCTATTCTAAGTTATCTCCAGTTCATGCCGTTCAGAAGAGGACAACACACAGCCAGCCTGAAAAAAATAGTTGACAGTACACTGACCTTGTCAAAAAGGAACAAACAAACTAGACGCTTCGTTTTCACAACACTTGTGCTCCAATTCTGTTGCTTTCTTTCCAGCAAGAATTAGACCCTGGAGTATATTTCCAAGCTCACAGGACTTTTTAATGGCTGCACATGCTTGATAGATTCCTACAATGCAAACCATAGTCAATAGACTCGTAGTATTAATTTGGTATAAATAAGATAACCCCTCATAGAAATTAGGTAACAAGAACTCGCAGTGTCAACTGTCAACCATCCGGTTGTGTGAAAGATTTCAAGTGTCAACCTTTCAGTTGTGTGAAATATTGTCGTCCATTCGATCATGGAACTACAATCATGGTAGATTCTGAAGTACAGTATAGATCAGATTAATACAGTTCATTATTGCACAGATCAGACAGTAGGATCTTGAGTTCATTATTTCACAGAGCAGACACGACCCATGTAATCTTAAACTATTCATAGTTGCTCTATAAAAGACGGACCAAGTGATGAAGTGAAGAAGCATTCAGATGACGAGAGCCAAGAACAAAGAACGAGAAGACATGGCATGGTATTGACTTGGTTCATCTCTGTGACAGCAAACTGCGTGGCGCTAGAGGTGAGCCAAGCCGATATCACTTCGTGTCCTCTTTAGTTCTGTGACTGCAAACTGTAAGTTCTTACCAAGACCTCTTGTTGTTTCTGTTGGAATTGCTTCCTTGGTTTCTACTGACATGAAGGTGTACTTCATAGAAAGAAAGGAGAAAAAACAGAAAGAATGATGCTTTCTTGAATTATTTATTTTTGCTGGAGCTGTTTTCTTGGTTGGTTCTCTTCCATTTTTTTCATGGCATTCATATTTTTGCTGAATCAGTGTATGTTGTATAAAAGGTATAACAGATAATTTTGGTATATTCTTCTGAGGTTTGCAAGTGAAAAGACAAGAAGGTATAAACGATTATTTGAACAAAATTATTCACCATGTAGCGAATAGCCAGTTGTGCCGTACTATACCTCTGTAATCTCTTCTTCCCGAATGACCCAAGCTAGACTGCTATCCTCAGAATGCAAGCTGAGTTTTCATGGAACTTGCATAGGTAATGTCGCAACTGTTCCACAAGAACTGCAATTTGTTGCAAGAAATGGCATGAATTAATTGCAACATGTTTGTAAGTATAACAGAGACGAAGAACCTCAGCATAGACTAGTGATGCATGGTGCTGGCAATTTGAATGAACATATGTTTGTATCCAAGCATTTCCCTAGGCGCGTGAAGGAGCTTGTTATTTCTTGTGCTTACAGCACCACGCAGAGAGAACTGACAGATTTTGATTTCCTTCTTTTGCTCTGAATATAGCAAATCTTCCATTTGTACAACACTGCACCACATGCAATGGTCACTGGTAGAAACACTTAAATCAATTTCAAAGTCATTAACACTGGAGTACCTGCGTTCTCGACAAAACAGTACCTTCCCCTTTTTTTCTTTCTAGGCATTAAAAATTCTGATTATGACCATATAGTGTGAACATGGTAAAGTTATGAAATGCATTGGTAGAGAAAATAATTTATGCAGCAATGACAAACAAAACAGAAAACAAAACCGAATTGAGTATTTGTCCAAGAAACCAGTGGACAACACTCACAGGTTGTACATAAAAAGTAAAAGAAACAGAGCACAAGGTGCACCCATACTCCATGGATGACGGAAATGAAGATACAATCGGGCATATATTCAACTTGTCGCGACCTTCATTTCTTCTGTTATGATAATATAATTGCAGAGTTGGCATACAAGACCATATTTTCCTGACAAGAAATCATTGAAAAATTGAAAACAATGAAGGCCACAATTTTTCAATTCGAAATTAATGCTGCTCACATCACATCTCAAAACAAGGACACACAATACTAACTGAATTGTATAATACCATCCAATGTGTCACTCGCATGTGGCCCTGGGCTCCACATGCTACCTCACATTAATTTGACGGTATTTTGCAACTTATAATCTTTTCAATATTGAACTAAATTTCTTCAATATTGATGAATTTTGAAAAACTAACATACATATTCATAGAAGAAACGTGGTTCGATAACAGTTCTAGGAAGGATACACCTTAAAATGTCAGATCAATATATACCATACTGGCAAAACGAGCATATGGATAAACTGAAAACTGAGTCTGCAACAAGCCTTTTGAACAACTTGAGAAAACCAAATGCCGATGTGCGATTATATCCGTAAGTTCCAGCAGCAGTGGATCTGACACAACGAATTAACAGCAATACTGAGATGTCAAGCCCTGTCCTACCAGGATAGCTTTTCTCTTCAAAGTCTTGGCTGTTGATTCATTGGCTCAGTTTACCAAAAACCGATGTAACACAGCAGGTAAATATAAATTGATGTAATGACGAGGAGTGCTTCAATGCTTTCCCTTCTAATACAAGTTGCACAAATCTTAAAGCAAGCGAAGGGGTAAGTAATCTCCATCTACCTTTCATTCAAGCTTTAATATTTGTGCAACTGTAAAAAAGAAAAACATTAAAGCACCTCTCGTATAATTTTCTTTTGCCCATTGACTTCTCAAACATGTTTGGTAAGCTAGTATTGCTTTACCGTTCGGTGTCTAAATTATTCATGTGATGGAGTTCGGAATGAGGTCTGCGATTCAGCGTCCCGAGTAGAGCACCAAACAGATCTCAACATTCTTCATTAGAGTGGCAAATTAAATACTCCCTGGTCCCCTCCTACTTTTAGCCATATCAACACTACCAAATACTCTCTATTGGCCAAGATCCTTCCAAGTTTCTGCATGACTATATTATCCAAGACCAACACTTAGCGCAGAGTCTGACTGGCACATAGATATGGCATTTGTGTTGTTTTGTTCTCACTGGGTGCATTATTCCAGATTTTTTATTGCTAAAGTTGAAGTTGGCAACAGGGCCGTTTCCAACATTTTGGAGGCCCTGTGCTAAATATAAAGTTAGGCCATAAAGAGTATTAAATGCAGAAAAGAAATATTTCGTAAAAGTTAAATGCAGAAAAGAAACATGTTGTAAAAATATTTTATACATGGATGAATTAAAAATTAAATCAAGAGATGTATTTTGCATAGTCTAACTATCACCAAAATAAATATATGTATGTGGAACAGATTCAATACTATGTTTCAGGCTTTCAGCTAGAGAAATTTTATTTGGATACAGAGGAGTATTATTTAGATTGATAATTTCTCAGAAAACAAAACAAGGGAAAAAAATATATAGCATGGAACAATAACTGGCTAGTGTGTAGCTCAAGTTTAATTGGATTTTTTTCCATGGAGAGCAGACGTTGTTAACACTAACTAACCTCAGCTAGTTGAGCAATTTTTTTTTTTTTTGGGGGGGGGGGGGCGGTGTAGTTGCACACTCCACACATGCCACATGCTTAAGATACGGCCATGGTTGGCAACTTGGTCTCCCCTTGCATATTACATTAAGGTACTATTAAATTTGTATTACCGGCCTCTAGAGTATATCTATGTATGCGTGTGTATACATACATATACATACATATTATATATATATATATATGAGGAAATATATGGTGAAAGTAGGCAAATATAGACATTGGATCGAACTTGAATGATCAAGATCTAGGCGGAATCCCACCTCCTCTACTTAAACACGTTTTACACATAACCCCCTAAAAAAATTATAAAATTTCACACCTTAAATAGAGGAGGTGGAATCCCATCTAGATCTAAACTATTCAAGTTTGATCCAACGCCCCTATTTGCCTGCTTTAATGCTTTCACCACTGTTATTATAGCGACGCCTAGTCGCTGACTAGGCGGCGGACCGGGGGCGCCATGGACCGGCGCCTCGCCTGAAGATGACCAGGCGGCCGCCTGGCCGTCCAGTCGTCGCGACGTCGTCGCCTAGGCGTCTGCCTGGCGTTCCGGGCGACCGACTGCGACTGGGCTGAGTATTTGAGGGCGACCGAGACCGGCTGCTCCGCGCTGGACTGGATCGAGAGGAGGCAAAGGAAAGAGGACTCACGTGGGTGGAGAAACCCTAGCAGGCGTCGCCTCGCCGCTGCCAGCAACTGCGTCGCCACCGCCGGTCGTTGCCATTGGTAATCCCCTCAGCCTCCCCCTCCCCCTTCGTGTCCCCCTTCTCCGCTTCCGCCTCCCGTGCCCCTGGCTTCCCCTTCTGCCTCCGGCTGCCGCTCTGCGCCTCCACCTCTGGGCTTCCGCTCTGCCCTAGCTGCTGCTCTGCTCCTCCACCGCTGGGCTTCCGCCTCCGGCTGCCGCCGCCCTGCGCGTCCGCCGTGGAGGAACCGAGGAGGAGACAGGCGAGGAGGAATGAGCTCTGCGCCTCTATTGGAGGAGACAGCCGAAGATGAGTACTGTGTTGAGTAGAAAACTTTTTCCTTTATCAGTGAGTATTGAGTAGTATTGACTATTGAGGAAGAGCCAATTAGCCGAAGATGACTGAGGATGGTTATCACTGACACTGAGCATGCTTATTGACTCAAGTCATATTGAGTAGTATTAGCTCATAGCTGCCAATCTGTGATGTACTCATTTGTTAGGTGTTGGTTGATGCTGCTGGCTAATGAGTTGATGACAGATTGATAGCTAATGTATTGTATTTGTATTGTATGGTATGGATTAGTCATTACTCTGATGCTGACAAGGTACTACACATCACTCATCACTTCTGCTATATTTGAGCTTGAATTATGATTTTGTACGTAGGAAACTTGCACTATAATTGAACTTCAAATCTGAACTTTTGGTCGCCTAACTATCGCCTAGACGGGCACCTAGGCGTCCAGGCGCCTCAGAGGCGACTCGCCTCGGCGGGGCACCGTGATAACCATGGCTTTCACCATATGTATACTTTCACCATATACTTCCTCTCTCTCTCTTTACATATATGCTATTCTATAGCTGCGTGTAGTCTACGTGCTAGCCAGTTAACGTAGATCGACCGAGCCACGTAGCCCAGTACTCAGCGCACTAGAACTGTTCTAGTAGCCAATCAGTAAAGTGGGAAACCAACTAATAAATGTGTTTTCTAGTTTGAACATGAATATGTTTTTTCTTTGTTTTAACCATAGGTTTTTACTGGCAGCTCCGATTCACGAACAATAGCTTACTGACGATAAGAGAAATAGAATGATATAAGTCTCGCTAATAAATAGTCATTTTGCTATCCGAAAAAAGATTTTAATGTCCAGATATCTTGTGTAATAGCTAGTAAAATGTTATTTTCTGGATAGTAAATGCATCATATCCTGTGTAAATCACCTTTATCGTGTAAAATCCATGAAAATCATATGTACAAGTTTTAAAAAAATTATCAAAAAATTACTATACGTAGAGGAGGTGAGATTATACAGCCCTATAAAATTTAATGACCAAAACCAATTTCATTTGAAAGATATGAAAAAGACAAATTCAGCTAAATAGTCATTTTTCACTGTTTAGTGCTTGTCAATTTCATATTTTTCAAATGAGATTGATTTTTGTCTTCAAATTTTACAAAATTGTAGAAGCTCGGCTCCCCTACGTAGATAATTTTTCAAAACTTGTACATATGGTTTTTAAGAATTCTTCTTCTGATAGTTGTTCAAGTGTAGTAACATCTTGTTTAATAACTAGTAAAATGTTATTTTCTCTATAGTAAAAAGCATCATATCCTGTGTAAACCACCCCTATCATGTAAAATCTATGAAAATCATATGTATATATATTTAAAAATTCTCAAAAAATTATCATACGTGAGGAGGTGAGATTGTACAACTTTGTAAAATTTCAAGACTAAAATCAATTTTATTTGAAAGATAAGAAAAAGACAAATTCAGCTGAATAGTGATTTTTCACTATTTAGTGATTGTCAATTTCATATCTTTCAAATGCGATTGATTTTAGTCCTCAAATTTTAAAGAGTTGTAGAAGCTCACCTCCCGTACGTATGTCAATTTTTTGAGATTTTTTCAAAACTTGTACATGTGATTTTTGAAAATTCTTATTCTGGTAGTTGTTCCAGTACAGTAACATCTTATGTAATAGTTACTAAAATGTTATTTTCTCTATAGTTAAAGGCATCATATCCTGTGTAAACCACCTTTATCGTGTAAAATCCAAGAAAACCATAGGTACAAGTTTTCAAAAATTATCAAAAAATTGCCATACGTAGGGGAGGTGAGATTATACAGCTCTATAAAATTTGAAGACTAAAATCAATGTCATTTGAAAGATATGAAAAAGACAAATTTAGCTAAATAGTGATTTTTCACTGTTTAGTGCTTGTCAATTTTTTATCCTTCAAATGCGATTGATTTTGTCTTCAAATTTTATAGGGTTGTAGAATCTCACCTCCTCTACATATGGTAATTTTTTGAGAATTTTTCAAAACTTGTACTTATGGTTTTTGAGAATTCTTGTTCTGATAGTTGTTTAGTATAGTAACATCTTGTTTAATAGCTATTAAAATGTTATTTTATCAATAGTAAAAGAGTATCATATCCTGTGTAAACCATTCCTATTGTGTAAAATCTATGAAAACCATATGTACATGTTTTCATAAATTCTCAAAAAATTACCATACGTAGGAAAGATTATACAACCTTGTAAAATTTGTAGACCAAAATCAATCTTATTTGTTAGAATAGTAAATTTGTCTTTTTAATATATTTAAAATGTGATTGATTTTGGTCTTGAAATTTTACCGAATTGTAGAAGCTCATCTCCCCTACGTATGGTAATTTTTTGAAAATTTTTAAGAACTTGTACATGTGGTTTTCACGGACTTTGCACGATAAAGATAGTTTACTGTTAAATGAACACCAAATTACTGATGTGTGTAAAATATTACTACTGAACAGACGCTTAACACTTTATGAACGGTTCTCATTAGATTTTTACCATCTATTACAATTACGTTTACGATCATCCACATAATATTTCACTAAAGGACCGACAAACAGAACTAAACACTTGTTTTGATGGTAAAAAGCAACATATCCAATGTTTAGTGGCGAGATTTACAACATTTTGTTACTTTTGTTGTCAGAGGCTACTGATGAAGATCGTTCATGAATCGGAGCTGCTAGTAATAAGTTATAGCTAAAACAAAGAAAAATAGATTCATGCACAAACTCTGAAACACATTTACTAGTAGTTGGCAACATTTACTAGTAGTTGGCCACTTAACTGGTTTAGTCAACACACGGTGTACACGGGATGGTTTGCACGCGCTTCTCCGGCCGGAGCACAGAATAACTATTCTCTGCTTGGGAGTAGAATAGCGCTACCGTATATACATATACATATACATATACATATACATATACATATACATATACATATACATATACATATACATATACATATACATATACATATACATATACATATACATATACATATACATATACATATACATATACATATACATATACATATACATATATGTAAGTATATATATACATACATAAATATAGGAAAAATACCTTCTATTCCCGAGTGTAGTTACTCTACTTCTGATATACCACCTAAATGAATTTGAAATACTCCTTTATCACTTTGAGTATACTCATATGCTAACTATAAGATACTCTAATATGAAGCACACGAAAAAAATTGCAAGAAAATCCATAGTTTTTTTGCGTGTTTTTCAAATACACTCATATATGCACATAAAAAGGAGTATGAAAAAATACATACTACCTAGATAGTCTTATATACTCATATACTACATATGCATACCCTCCGTTGCGCAAGATACTCTCTATGTTATGAGATATGGCATATGGAGTAACTACTCTCGTGAGTAATATATATATATATATATACACACACACGATGACGCTAATATGCACGCAAGTGAAAACTAGCTATTCAATGCGTGTGTCGTAACCCCCATTTTGGTGTATCTAGACATTAGCGTACGACCCATAAAGACAGCGCAGCCCAAAAGGTACACAGCGTGCACAACTGAACGGAAAATTGGCAGTACTGAATCCCTCTTCGTGGACAAATCGGTAGTAAATCAATCCAGAAACAAACGCTTTTGACAAAATGGCAGTAAATAAATCCCAAATGCTACATTTTAAACAAATCGTGTATTTTTTTATAAACTTGTACAACTAATTAAGGGGAAAATGCATATGATTTACGTATGCTAGATGTTCAGTAGTAACATCGAGTACGTCACTAATTAAGGGGAAAATGCATATGATTTACGTATGCTAGATGTTCAGTAGTAACATCGAGTACGTCAGCTAGATGTTCAATAGTAACATTAATTGTATTAGATAGTAAAATATTGTTTTATATGTAGTAAATATAAAGATATTATCGTACAAAGCACCTGTCTCGCGCTTCAATCGATGGCGTTTCAGTCAATGTAACTATTGCTAACTATACATTTTAATCTAGTTAACTATACATTTTAATATCGGATTAATTAATATGTTAAAATTACCTTGCTTTTCAATAGTAAAATGTTATAAATCACATAGTAAAAGTTAGTGTCATAATCAGTAAAAAATCATGTATCCGAATAAATAAGGCAGTAAATAAAATCCGAATCAAACATTTTTTAGAAAACGGCTGAAAATCAATCCCAAATTCCAATTTTGGACAAAACGTGTCGTCTCTATTGTGTTGCTACTTGAACAACTAATTATGGAAAAATGCATATAATTTACGTACACTATATCTTCAATAGTAACATCGAGTGGACTAGATAGTACTTTCTTGTTTTATAGGTAGTAAAGAATAGGATATTTTTCTAAACAAGCACCAGTTGAATGATGCAGAAAAAGAAGTTGAACCGCTATATTTTACTATAGTCAACGCACACGCAAAAAGTAGTGACGTTAAATCGATGGTTAATCCATAGTAGCTACCGTAAATCCATTTTGTCCAAACGGCATTAAGTCTATGAGTAATTATCCTGTAATTTCTGCTATAAACCCGTAATTATCGAAATGATTATTATAGACTTAAGGCGCTTTAGATCTAGCACAATTCCGTAATTATCTCGTAATCAGCGCTGCAGATGATGGAATCGAACCAGTATTGATATTGTTTTTTGTAATAATATATTTTACTATATTTAATGCTGAATGTTACTATCTTATTAACTAATATTTGAACCTTGCTGCGTTTTTGAAAGGATAGTAACATGTAGTGTACTATGTCCTAACGTACTATATAATAAAACCTAACCTACTATGTAATAAAAAAACTCGGATGTCCCTCGCAAACTCTAAAGGATTGAGATAAGAGTGACATAATATGTATACTGAATACCGTAATATTCTAAACGATTATTATGGACTCCTTGTCTTCTACGATTCACGTGCAAGTAATAAATGGTCCTTAACTTCTACAATAAAATATGTAATCAATTTTCATGTAAACTGTAGTGTAGATATTACCTTATTTACTTATGCTAACTCTCCAGTGCTCTCATCATAATATAAGTACCTATGTTGATTTCCTACATATACCGACAAACAACCAAACATCCGGCTATTAGATGAATCGAAGTACTCTGATCAGCAACAGCCCAACGGGAGTACCATCGACGCAACCCGCCACAGACTGGTAGATGCAACACTACTAGTTGTAAGTCCTTCAACTGTCTGGATCCTCTTCTACGCATGTCGGTACTAACACCGTACCCGCGGTATGTACATCGGATTTAAGAAGTCCAGACACCAAAGGGACATACATTCATGTAAGTTATTTATGACATAATTACTACTACTATGTTAAAGTTTTACTATATTTACTAAAAAGTTTACTATATAAAGGATACAGAAGTCCTTGAGTACATGGTTCTGCAACTCTGCCAATGTTTCGATAACGAGACTGAAGAATACGATTCTACTGCCATTATGAACATCACGCTGGTTTCGGTGTTAGGAAGAACAGGATAAAAAATTGTAAGAGAAATGTACTGTGTTCACGAAGGAAAACATCTGTACTATATGCCAGAGAAAGAACGCGAACGTAACAAAACCTCCAAGAGGACAGTTTGTAGGGCATTTATAAAACTGAAGAAGAACTTAAAAGATGGCTTTGCTCGTACGGAACGAGTTATCTTGGAGCACAACCACCCACTGTGCAGATCACTATCCTTAGTGGCTTTCATGCATACGCAAATTTTTTTTGATCCTTCTCTAATGGAGCTTGTCGACGCCATGCAAACAGGCAGGGTACCTCATAATGCGATGATGAACATATTGTTCGGGATACATGGAAATCAACAAAACATACCGTTCACAGATCGCAACATTCAAAACAGGTTTTTACTCTATGTTAGTAATAGGATTACTAATATCATAGTTATACATTACTATCTAATTATGTGCAGTAGTATTGCTATGATATTACTTTATTTAACAGAAAGCCAGCTAACACGCGAGCAATATTACTATTTCAATAACTTCTATTTACTATGTTACATATATACTAAACAAAGCTAGATTGACGAGACCATAAGAAGTGAATATGAAAATTTACGATTACTCCCATGCAATGTTAGGATCCGTACAACTTATTTTTACTAACATACGTTGATACTAACCGGGTCATTACCACCGCAACCAAAATATCTTAAAAACTCAACTTATCAATACCCTTCGGTTTATTTTATTAAAACAAATAATTACGAGGTCTAACCACCGAGAAATAACGGCAACATCAATGAATAAATACGATTGTTCACTTTTTATTATTGCTTGCATGCAAAATTACTATCTAAATCGTTCTATTTGCTACATTGTTCTGATACCTCTCTCTGATGTCTAACGTCCATTCGGGCATGAGTATTTTTTAACTTGCTGAACAATACCCATCACTTTGTTTTATTTAAACAAAATATTATGCAATCTAACCATCAAATAAATACGATTGTTCACTTTTTACTATTTCAAACATACAAAATTACTATCTACGTAACATCTTATTACTACAATGTTCTGACACCTCTGTCTGATGTCCAATGTCCAGTCGAGTATGAGTCTTTTTTTAACTTGCTATGATCTTGAATTGTCTTATCATGCTACAAAATACAATGATGTGAAAAATTATAAAAACATTTTCGACTAACATGCAACTTATTATAAAAAGAAGTGAATATAGCAATAACCAGTGTATATTGCACGTTTACTATATAATCCTGTGACGTGTACATTGTGCGACCTACATGGGCTTTTATGATGACAGTACGTTCGGGGCCCATAAACCTATAGTCACACATGCGGCGGATCAGTTGCACTAGGTACTAGGATTAGGTCAAACAACATTTCGGTCGGTGTAACCTAACTGACTGGGGTGTATAATAGCCTATTATACTCATAGCTGAAGAATGGTGTTGTAGCGCTCTAGCTAATGTGCAGTATAGATGGACATATTGTGCAGTAGACCGATGCTTACATCGCTAAAATATATTCGACATGGATCTCATTCTATTAAGCTAATTTTTTAAAACTCAACAGTGCAAACGGATCAAAAATTGGGCAATTGGTTTAATAGATATCGTCCTTTAAAGTTTGAAATCAACCCATGTTTCTCTCTGACTCTCCCCTCACTCAGATAGGTCCTATGTGTACTGCAGTTTTTTTGTCTACGTCTATTGCAGTTGTTGTCTCATGTATATTGCAGTTCTATGTCTCTATGTACTGCAGTTTAGTTATGCGTATTGCAGTTTGATTATGTGTCCACCGTAAATTTTATTTATGCCTATTGCATTTGGTTCGATGTCTATTGTAGTTTTGGTTGGTTTTCTATTGCAATTTTTGGTATATGCCCACCGAAGTCGTTGGTCTTGTGTCTGCTGCAATTTTGGTTTCTATGTACTTCAAAACAGGCTGCTACAATGTGGACGTGTATAATAAAATTAAAAATCCAACATGCCCTCACAATAGCTCGTATGGGTGGGGTTGGTTAGCACAAGCGAGTTTATGACCTTTAGATCTTAAGGTTGTGGGTTCAAATCAGCATAGTTTGTTTGAGGGGAGACAAGGGAGATTGATCGTGAAAGTGGGGAGGGTCTTTTGTGGTTTTATTGAGAAGCATGGTTTTCTAAGGAGAGGAGAGGGAGATTGATTGGGAGAGAGGAGAGATCATCTCTGGGAGGGGAGTGGTGATCGAGGGGCGAGGGGAGTTGTGATGGGGGGAGGTGGACGAACAGTTTGGAAGAGGAGAGAGGATGGAGGAGAGTGGGAAAGGAGGTCAGGGTGTAGAATAGCAACTATGTGAGACAATGTAAAGTTCAAAGCAAGTAATACGAGCTTGGAAAATTATCCAAATTAGAATTATATGATTATCCACATAACTATTTAACATCTTTTGATGCTCATTTGGATACACACTTTTGCAGTTGGAACGAGAAACATAAGTTGTCAAAGTGATGTAAAGCATTTCACTAGTGAATGAGCATTACCATTTTTAGGTTTACATAGCGAATTTTAAGTTTTTAACAGTATATCTTCTTTTAGGAGGATAATAAAATATGCTACATTTGACATGAGATGCTCGGTGATTAGTCCATGCAAAGATAAAAGGTATAGCATAAAACAATATACGATGGTTAACTACTAAAGTCGAATACAATGATTTTTTTAAAAATATATTATTTGTTTGTACATAATTAATTTTTCTGCAAGAGCATATTAGTAGCATCTTTAATTCAAAACTAAGAATAAAGGGGATTCTAAACTATTTCTATGCCATTCATACACAGTTATTTTGTTTCTTGTGTGCCTACCTCTAAATAGTTGTATGCTCCATAGGCAAATCCTCAACCTATTTTTCTACAACTTCCTAGTCAATTTTTTAGTTGAAGTTGAATTCATATAACCTCAGAACATTCACTTGTGGCAACAAGAACTCACAATTCACTATTGCCCATTTCATAAGCCATGGACTCCTGACATGAATACACATGAATGCAATTACAAATGTACATACATAGTGGTGAAGTAATCGGCAATTTGGCAAAAATGTTTCTACTCTTTCAATCCAAGCAACTGAAGTCTCTAAAGAGGCAGCCCCTGAACCATGGACCAAGAAGCTACTCACTCAACTTGGTCGTTCTACTACTCCGAGAGCTATGCCTAGAATGTGGACCAGAGCTCTCCGTCCTCCTCAATCCTGTCCACCGTCTCGACCACCCGAGCCGCCGCGGCATACCTCATCGAGCCCCAGGAGCGAGCCCTCCTGGCGAGGATCCCAGCTGTAAGATCGAGGATGCCAATTAGAGGGGGGTGAATAGGTGGTTTTAAAAATTTCTTCTCTAATTAACAATTGCCTATGTCAATAAATAAATAATATGCGGAAGCGTTAAACTAAAGTTTTGACAATTAAAGCCTAAATCAACTAGGCTCACTAAGTGGACTAATTAATTATGTCTCTAACAAGAATATGCAATCCTAAAGATAATCAAGCAATTTAATTCTAGAAATATAAATTGTAACAATATAAATAAGGAATAGAATGCAAACCACAAGGAGACACAATACTTTTTACCGTGGTGTTCGGAGACTTGTCAGTCCACGTTGAGGTTAGCCCAAACATATTGGACCGGGTCCTCGAATTGAGCACCCACCTCGAATCCACTAGTGGTAGCTCTTTCCCCCTCCGGGTAGGCGAGCTCCAACCTTCACAAACTTCGCTGGGGCTTCTCACAACCTTCGTTGAGAAGCTCACCGCGCACAACGCCGCTACGCTGTCTAGATGTCGGCAAACACCAAGAGTAACAAGTCAAGCACCTAGCTTGAACCTCATCAAGTAAAGCACATGTACAATGGTGATCACCAAGTGCAACAAGAGGCTCTCAATCCACTCCTAATTGCAACACATGCAATTAGAGCTCACTCTTAGATCAAGAACCAAATTGGAGAGTACAACACATGCACAACCCCTCCAAAATGTCTCACAAACACAGCACGCACAAATGCCAACCCTTGGCATCCTCTTATAACCTCCCCACACGAAATCTAGCCGTTGGGGGGCAAATTGGGTATTTTTCAGCAAACCCGGCACTACCACCCATGTAGGGCCGGTAGTGCTGGCCTCTGGCACAACGGTCAGAAAACTAGCCATTGCCCAGACAGTTCGGCACTATCGCCCATGTAGGGCTGGTAGTGCCGGCCGCGCAGAACCCAAAAACACCCCCCTCTGAAATATAACTACAGTCCATAGGGCCGGTACTGCCGGCCTTGCAGCAGTACCGCACCTACGTGGGCGGTAGTGCCGGCCACAGGGAGGAAACCAAGTTTTTCACAAAAACTTTTCTCCAAACCAACAAAGATTGATTACTTGAGGTATGTGATGATCAACACATGATCAAGTCAATTTGCAAAACACATTTGCAAACCCTATTCATATGCTCCAAAGAGTCGCATTAAAATCTCCAACTTATTTGCAAAACACATTCACAAATAAACCAAGAACCTATGAGATCAATCCTCTTAGCCATGTGATGATCAACACATGATCAACTCAATTTGCAAAACACATTTGCAAACCCTATTCACATGCTCTAGGATCGAAACCCATAACCTCCAGCTTATTTGCAAAACACATTTGCAAATAACAAATCCAAATGATTAACTCAAATCTTGAGCCATGAGATGATCAACACATGATCATAACATTTTGCAAAACACATTTGCAAATACTTATCTCATGCTCCAAGATAAGAACCAATAAAACCATACTTTGTAAAAAACAACCAATAGCCTTGTGATGATCAACACATGATCTATAGCAATTTGCAAACTCTACTGGTTACAAGCTAAGAATCCAATGCATGAGCTCTCTATTTGCAACACATGCAAATATCTAGCTCCATGCAAACAACAACCATTAAAATCAAGTTGCATGAGTTCTCTTCTTTTGCAACACATGCAAAACTTAGCTTCATGCAAAAACAAGCATTAAAATCAAGTTGCATGATCTCTCTTCTTTTGCAACACATTCAAAACTTAGCTCCATGCAAAAACAAGTATTTAACTCAAATGCATGAGCTCTCCATTTGCAACACATGCAAAAACCACTTAAACCAAATTGCATGAGCTATTTCCCTTTTTGCAACACATGCAAATCCACAGCTCCATGCAAAGAACAATCACAAAATTCAAGTTGCATGAGCTCTCTCCTTTTGCAACACATGCAAAACTTAGCTTCATGCAAAATCCAAATCAATTAAGATTCAATAAGAAACAAGCATGAGCTCTCCTATTTGCAACACATGCAAATACTTAGCTCATGCAAATTCAAATAAGAGAGTGAGATAGAGTGAACCGGATTGAATTTATCAACACATGATGAAGCTCAAACTAAATAACTCAACTCCTCTTAATAGTACGGCAACCTAACTAGCAACCCGATCTCCCATCCAAACACCGAGACCGGTAAAAGACTAGGAACACATCCTTAGCTCTAACTAGTTATACCTTTGCCTCTAGCGATCTACTTGGAGCTTTTATGATATCCAATCATCTTCTCTCCAGGATCGAGTCTCGTCTTATTCATCAACACATGATGAACCTCCTCTTCTCTTCACTTCGGGATCTCCTCTTGAAGTTCATCAACACATGATGACTTCTTCTTCCCGATTCTTTATTATCATTGGACTCAATCTACTTCATAACTCATGGAAGGTTGTTAGTCCAACAAACATGGTTGTCTCAATCATCAATTGCACTCCATTAACACATAATGGATGCCCCAAGATCAATTGAGCATAACCTAAATCAATTTGAATGATTAATTATGTCTTGATTACCTTGATGCAACTAATACTTCATTATACTCAAGAACTTTTCGTTTGCCCTTAATCAATCAAAGGAACACCATCAACACATGACGAAGCGTTCTTTGATGATTAAAAGACAAGCGAATCTCAATTTAAATTTAATTTAGATTGATATGAGTATATATAACTACACAAGTTTCATATACTCATTTTGATGGATTTTCAAAGTAATGATCCAATATGTTGGAGTGATGGAAAGGGATCAATACTCTTGAGACCGTCAACTATAGAATAAACTCCATTAAATATGTGCATATAATTAATTGAACTTGGAATCAATATGCACATAATCAATCTTAGATAGCATTTGAGTTTATCCTATATTTGCATGAGTATATTACAACTACAAAAGTTATATATATACTCAAAGGGTTGTTTCAAAGTCTTGATCCTTTATATTATTTGGCAAGAGGACATGGATCAATACTATTGAAACATTAAGTTAAATTATGAACTCTCCCTAGATGTGTGCATTCATGTAATGTATGAAATTGGAAACATAATGCACATCTTAATGTATAAGCAATAGAAGAGTTCATCCTTTAACTTGAATCCTAAGTATGCAATAGGATAATAAAATGAATACGAGTGCATATCTTGGGTTTTCTATTTTCCATCCAAATTTGAGATTAATAAGAATAAAGTTCAATAAACATGTTAGTCTCATAATGATTAGATTTGTCATTAAACAATGATTAAACATTAATCTAAAACCAATCATCAAAATCAATGGAGCTTGAACTTACATCAGCTGGTGGATAGCTCGGCGTAGGCTGCTACGGCGGCTAGGGTGAACCTGAGCGACGAGCGACCTTGGAGGATCTACCAGTGCTAGGCCCATAGCGCCAGCGGTGCACGCACACCGCCCATCCCGCCCTCTGCACGATCCACTCCACCACCGCCTCGTCCACCCTGAAGCTGACCTCCACCTCTAAAACCGAAGGAGGCTTCCCCTCGTTCTTGTCCTCATGTTCATGCTCCCGCTCCTTCTGAGGTTGTTTGTCACCGTTTGCACAGGACGGCTAGACGCTGGTTACTTTGGGTTTGGGAGTGGCCAAGAGTATGGGATGGGTGGGAGAAGTGCTTCCATTGCTGGGTTTCTTGCGCTCGCTAGTGGCGCCTATGGGGAAAAAGAATCTCGGTGCAGTTGGGCCTATATGGGCTCTCATATTGCGACTTGGGCTTTAAGGTCGGTGTCTTTTCAGTTGTGCTTTAAGGGGTTAGGGCTTACGGGTAGACAGTGGTGGATTTAGGATTTTAGGAATAGATGTTCGCTAATTACAATGTGCTATACTTTTTAATATATACTTATATTGTTTATAAAAACTAAAGATAAAAGTCACATTTCTAAGTTTATTAAAAGTCAATAACAACTAAAAAATTTGAAGTAATAAGCTAATACTAACACTTTGTTTGGTGATAACACAATTACAAGTTTTGTACAATAAAACTATTACAACTTCATGTGACAACACAAGGGTGCATTTTGTTCTTAAATAGATATTAATTCTAACCTTATTCTCTATTCTTATTTTATATATTAGCATATTAAATTATGTTTATTTTACACACATAGAAAATGAATTAGTACATATTGCTTTGAAAAACAATTAACATGAATATTCTGTTGGGCATATTGCTTCGAAAAATAAAATGTAAATATTTGCAGACCAAAATCAACTCTTGCAAATGATGTATATTTTCGATTCAAAGGACTATATATGAATTCTTATGACCACTAGATTCATGACAATTGGCACTATCAAATTCCTTCAAATAAAATATCTAAAGTATCGAGATATTTCTCTGAAACTATCTAGTTTTTAGAAAGATCAAACTCCATATGATCACGTATGGTAAAATATGTTTTTAAAATGGGAGAAAAGACATATTCCTGCCTTGAATGGTCATAGACTAAAAATCTATTTGAACGAGTGTTTTGGTAGGGGGTTTTAGAGAAATTATATTGTTTTCTAAGGATTTGCGCTTCTCACAAAAATTAGAGCGGTGCTATACTATTAGCTCGATATGTTCATACACGATACGAACCTAATTTTTTTTCACAAAATACTATGCTAATTACTTTTTTTAATACCCACTATGTTGATTACTTGATTTAGGAATATATATGGCTAGGCCTTTAGAGTAGAGTAGTGTACTGTGCACTTGCAACCACAATTTTCAACTACAACGGCTGTTTATCACTGACAAAACACAGGTCATCTATCATTGGGTGTTGGTGCGGGCATTTGTTCCAACTTGTCCTCTGATGCCAAATTATTTTGGTTCTTCTCTTAACTGCTAATCTTATTTCCTCCACACCTTTCCTCTTTTCATTAACTTAGAAACACCCAATCCTCAGTTTTAACAATCGAGTGCTATTCTTCTCTTGATGATGGCAAGAGTAGAGGATAAGAGCACACAAATTCCCGTTTACAAAAAAGAATACGATTGGAATGGCAAGACCGGGCTGGCCCGATGCAAGCACTCGTACTCAGCTACAAGCCTCCAATCCTAACCACAACCGCCATATATAAACGTTTTGCTTCATCCTAGCCTCAATCTCTATCTCCTCCAGATGGTCCTCAATATCCTCGATCTCACCTCCAGTAGCAACTCCTCTGTTGCTTCTTCTCATGCCCTCTACGTCACCTTCACCTCCTCCCTCCCTGTCCTCACCTTTCGCTGCAGCTCTTCGAGGTCATCCTCCTCCTTACGCTCCCATGGTGGTGGGTCATGGGGCTGTCTACATGTTTGCTGCTTAGATAGACTACTAGTAAAGAAGATGAACAGGGGGATGAGATCAGGTGCCTGCTACCCTACTTGCCTTAATATTTTGTTCTACTTGGTGATTCGTTCTTGCATTATTACCCAGTATACGTCAGAATCAACAACCACCACATGTACCCAATCTTTTAAAGAAAGAAATTTGCAAGCAACAAGTTAGATCCAACAAGCCTAGCATACGTGTCCGAGAGTAATCAGAAAGCCTAGTTTATGTTTTGATTTTGATTTTGAATTATTGTCATGGCTTAGGTGGTTATTCCTGTAACCAACTATTCTTGGATCCATGATTTTGCAAAACAATAAAAAAAACATGTCTAACTCCATGTTACATTGCTTCATTAGCTAATTCCTTAAAAAAACGAATTTTCTTTTCTTCTCTCAACTAAAAGTCTGCACCACAGTCTTATAGGGCAGGGCTTTGGGCTTGCCAAGTTTACACTTATCGGGTTTTGGGCCGGGGTTTTAAGTTCGTGCGTTTTGAGCCCGGGCCGGCCCGACGTTATCAGGCCTACTTCTAGCCCACCCTCTTCTTCTCCAGATTTCGCCGTGGCTAATGCTCCCCGTTTGTCTCAACCTCAAAGCGAGGAACTTCTTATCTCGTAGGCGTCCTCCGCCGCTCTACCGACTGGCGTGGAGTGAAGATCCATCTGGACTTGGATTGATCTCTTCTTTCGCTGGTAAGGAAGCTCTAGCTTCGATTGTTGTTCTAAGGGTGAGCTTTGCCTGGGGATCTTTTCTTTGCTGTGAGCAATCTCATCCAGATCTTTCTTTCTGGGATGGATAGTTCAGTCCATGGAGTTTGTTGCGGATTTGTTTGCTCCGTGGTGAAGTACTAGTAGCTGTTTATTTTCCTAAATTGTTGGGGGTTCAACTGAACCCCCATGACCCACGTTAGGTCCGCCCCTGCGGGTAGAGAGGGTTTCTTGGAGAGCAGAGGGTGATGGCGACGGCGGCGGGAGAGATGGCGACGGCGGCGGGGGAGACGGCGCTGGCACCGGCGCCGACGAAAGAGGTGGACAAGAAGGTGGGGCTTATGAAAGAGGTATGGCCGATTCCCCTATCGTTTGTGTAAACGATGTTCTTTCGTCTACTTCTTGCTTGCCTACCTTGCTGCTACTGTGCTCCGTTGTTCTTTGGATTCGATTGGTTGAAGCAAAAAAAAAAAAAACTCAATTGATTCGGTTTGATCTGTGAAGGTAAGAGCGCACGAGGTGGCGATCGGCGAGCTCAACAACCTGCCTCCCTCTCGGGTTAGCATCCTCTCTCGTCTTCTTCCTTCCCATACTTCCAGCATGTTCTTGCAATCTTCGTCAGTCTTTCTTGGAAATTCCAATGGTAGCAACGGAAATTGGCCAGTGATGAACTGGTAATGTCATAATTTCGCAGCAATTAGACCATACTGTACCACTAGCAATTCACCGATTTGTGTGCAAGAGGGCATAGCTAGGCTTAGTGGCCTACTGGACCATATTAGCAAAGAGCAAGGGCTGCTTCATGTTGACATGTTGTTCTTGAAACTTGTGATCATATTGTCTTGGATTGACGCAGGCCGTGTACCAGAAGACCTGCAACATCTTCTTCCGCAAGAGCGTCAAATCGGCGATCACGTCCGAGCAGAGTATGGCTTGCATAATCAGTTCGATGCCTTTTGGTTCTGCTTGCTAATGCTAGTATCCCCGTGCTAACATGATTCTGTCCGTCTACCTGGTTCCCGCTTCCCAGAGCATCTTGATCTGGCGAAAGCTCGGCTACAGAAGCTGGATCAGGTATGAAGGATCACAACAGCCATTAGATTCCGCAACACAGTCGATCATATGCCTGCGAATTTCTACGCCATCCCTCCCTACAAACTTGCTCATGATTTTTACCCTCAGTGTACCTTGTGTAATCCAGGTCACTTTTGTTTTAGATGGCATGCTAATGTGTTTACTGGAACTTCTAGAATTGCTAAGCTAGGCTAGATAACATGGAGGAGATTTCAAATACAGTCAACTTTATACCGTATATTTTCAATTTCGGGCAATATTTATTCGTATTCTCCGAAATAGCGTCAGTAGCCGGCATGCGACGTGACGGCAACGGCTATGGCATAGCCGGCGCACCACATGCCGGCTATGGCCTGGCCCGGCCAATTCTCGCGCGTGAAGGTGATTTGCATGCCGCCGATCGCGTCGCGCGTGAAGATGTTTTGCATGCCGACAGTTCCTTTGTTTGCATGCATGCTTTGCTTTGATGTGAAACCTGTCGTCGCGTCAATCTTTGTCTGTCTGCACGTTTGAACTTCCCGTGAATTGAGGAGGGCAAGAAACAATTATTGCTGCTAGTTGCAGCATGGCTTGATTAAGTAAATTGTTTCTGATTGGCCACTGTCATACGGATTACACACTTAATCACTTAGTCTACCGAACCGCTTGTACTTAGCTAGCATATTTCTCGCATAACCGAGAATAAAAAAAGTGTGTTAAGAATAAAAGATGGCAGTGGTCGGGGGGTAGGGGTAGGGGTGGCAGGGCGACTCCATGGATATTGAAAAATTTTCAAAATATTTGTGGAGGTTCGTGACACATCAATGATATTTTTATAAAAATTTCGGTTGACAAGTTAATTTTAATCGAGCGAATAATTTTAACTGAACGAAAAATGAAACAAATCATGTTAGAAAATTTTGAAATTTTTTGTCTATGGTTATGATGCATCATTAATATTCTCATAAAATTTTCTGACGATGAACAAGCTGTATGAATTTATTAAAATTTTACTACTACCCTGAGCAAAGCAAAGTCGACAAAAATGAACGAAATGAAAAATGATACAAACCACTTTAGAAAATTTTGAATTTTTTTGTGTATGGGCGCGTGCAGATAGAGGAGAAACCGGATACATGCAGAGGGAAGAAATCGGGCGCATGCATGAAGACCGAAGAATGAAAATTTATTTCTGTAGATGTTTTTTGGCCGATTTTAGTTTTGTAGGTTAGTAATATGAAAAGATATATATATATATATATTTTGAGTTAGAATGCGTATAATTTATTTTCGAAAATATACGGTCACTCGAAAATATACGGCCACGACAAAATTCTGGTAATTCAGTGCGACAATTTCAATCATAAGTTCAGATGATGAAATAAGCAATAGGTTGGATTATATTACAAGGGCATTACAACGATGTGAAATTGCTTGTGAAACAACTAACGAAAGCTTTGTTGGTCATAGTGGAACAAATGATCGTTTAAATCTATCAGATGCAGTGGGAATGATGTCCAACATTTTCTGCAAATTACATGACCCGTGTAAATTTTGCGATTTGTACTCGGATACTGCTCAATCCCTAGTATGAAAGAACTCCATAGGGATCGCGGTGCTTCCCGGCTATCATGGGATGGGTGGCCTATGCCGCACGTCTCGGGTGTGTAAGATTGAATTTTTTGGTCTTTTTTATGTGGATTTCTGCCCTCTCATATGGGCATGTCTTCCCGATTCCTGGCGTCCCCTATGTTAATACCACCCGGGTTCCCGGATGGTCTGCGTAACGCGTCAAGGATTTGTTGCGTGGTGTCGACCTCGGTCGGCTGCTTCCCCATGTCCCTTCCTCTTCGAGAGGAGGTACCCTCTTGCACCTCTGGTGCGTTGGCCGTTGGCGGAGACTTGCCGAGACGCCTGCTCTATTTCGGCTCGCATTCCACTACATGGTGAAGGAAGTGTGTGTTGGGCTTATCCTTGTATAATCGGAAGCATGCCCTGCAGTCAATGCAGTATGCATGCTTTGGTCGTTAAATGACACCGTAGGCGTACTTGTGGTCTGGCTTTTCTGGGCGGTACTAGCACCACGGAGAGGTTGCTCCCCCAGTTATCCCACACAGGAAGTTTGAGATGTGGATGGTACGTCTCCGGGTCCACCCATTTGAAGTAGCCGCACCATTCATCCTCGGCCAAGGGGCACCGGTAGAATCTCCGGTTCGCTAGATCTTCGTGGCAGGTATCAACCACTGCCTGCAGGCTGTGTTCGCAAAAGTCGGGGCTTTCGGGTGGCCTTTGAGGAGGTTTCTCCTTTGACTCGAGCAATTTCGTAATTTTCTTTTTGAAGTCCTGTATGCGATGAACTGGTTTAGAATTACTACTTGGTGAGTGAAACATGATTGGTTGCTCCCTTGCCCATCGGCCCTGAGCTCTGGTCGATCTAGAGCGGGGACATATCCTGTCGGTCTCTCCTATCGGATGAAGTTCTCGGGCGAAGCGGGGTAGGCGTCATGGCAGTTGTACATAAATTCGTAGTCACGTCGTTCCGGCCCGTCGATCCGTTGGAAGAAGCAACACCGATCGTTGTGCTGAGAAAAGAAAGAACGATGCATGAAATGCTACTGTTACTCTGTACTGTATGGACACCAGTAGGTTTACCCAGTAGGGGCGGACACAACAATAGTGAGCGCGGGCGGCCGTATCTTCGTCGGTAGATTGCATCATCTTGGCGGAAGGTTGCGATCGCATTTGGGTGGGCGACTCCGTGAAGCGGGCGTCAACGCTCTTGGTATCCGGGTATTCGGCGGGTTGACTTACGCTTCTTTGAAGAAGCGACGGTAGAAACGACATCGTGCCCTAATTTGTGTAGATTCGGTGGCGTTTATTCTTTGGTTTGGCGATGTTGAATGTCTATCTCTCGGTCGGTTTATAGTGGTGGTGAGGGTTACTCCACACAACTCTGACCTGTCGGTCGGACGACTTGTCACTTTTTGAGAAAAGCTGCACGACGAGTCACCCTCTGAGAAAAGCTGCATGACGTATCACCCTCTGTCGAAGGCTGCACGACGTATCACCCTCTCTCGAAGGCTGCACGAGCTGTCACCCTCTCTCGAAGGCTGCACGAGCTGTCACCCTCTATCGAAAGCTGCACGACCTGTCACCCTCTGTCAAAAGCTGCACGACGTGTCACCCTGCGTGAAAGGTCGCCTGACGTGTCACCTCTGTCAAAGGTGCAAAGAAGTTAGTCCACAAGGGACTCCTTTTGGCTAAAGAGGGAAGGCGAGGATTTTGAATGAGGAATATAAAAGTCCTATGCTCCAAGTAATCTTCTTGATTTTGCATGTGAACCAAGATCATTTCTCATGTATAATCCCTCTTATGAAGACAGTTATTCTAGTGTGTGACTTGAATCAACTTCAAGTCAAAACTACAAATAAAGCCTTATCCTTGTTCTTCAAGTATGTCATTTATTAGCGGATCGCCGTGAGATTCCTGTCAAGAAGCTGGCCATGGCCGCGAGGGGACCAGCGGCGTGGCGGCATGCGGGAGCGGTAGCAGCGGCGGGTCCCGGGGTGGGAGTCTTGGTCGGACACGTGGCGGCCGTGAGGCGTGGGCACGTCGGGCGGTGGAAAATTGGTCGGATCGGGCGACGCGGAGAGAATAGCGGGCGGCTTTGTAGGGCGATTACACAAGCGTGCGGCAATGCCTCTGTCGGCGGTGAGTATGCTTGTCTCTATAAGTAGGCCTTCATACCGGCTCCGCTTGCACATATCCTCATCCTCATCCCATTCCTAGCCTCGGCGATGTCTCAAGCAGCGGGCTCGGAAATCGGAGGGCCGTCGCTTGCCTTTGCAAAGGCAAGTCGATTGTCCTAATTATCGTGTACAAGCTAATGTGTTCTACTCAACTTTGAGGCAAATAACAGTAGGGTGTTCTACAAATGCCCTTTTTTCTCCGTAAGTGAAAAGTTCGTTTGCTCCCTTCTTCCGGTTGGAGTTGTGTAGTTCCTTGCAGCGATCTCATTTGTTTGCACGGCCTAAAAGCATGTTAACCTCATCACGTAGGCTGGAGGGTGCCAATATTTCCAGTGGGCGGACACATTGGACACCTCAGTGGAGCATGCAACAACCACAGTACCACAGAGGATGCATCCTACTATGGAGAGGATGGACCCTATGCTCGAGCAGAGGCTGAACATGCTGATGTTCAAGATGGACCACATTTTAGATAATGTGAAATGGTTGGAGAACATTGTGTGTGTGGTTATCCTTGTTGTACTGGTAGCTATTCTTGTGAAGTAGATTGTAAGTCGATTAGCTACCATCGCTCTGAGCTTCTTCAGGCAGAATTCACTACTCGTGGCATCTTTTTCATGGTAATATAAGCCTTTTCGGCATCCTGTGAAATACCCTGTGCGAAGGGGAAATAGTCACGGAATAACTTAGAAACAATCTCTGATATCTGTTCTAACGTAAACTTTAAAATTATTTTATTTCTTACACACTAAACAAACTCATGAAAACTAGATTTCAACGACGTTGTCGATTAGGGTTTTGCTTAAGTAGGATTCAGATGCAAATCAAGTTTTAATTAAAATATTCTTACAGAATATGGTAGTATATATACTAAACTCTGATATGGACCCTTTTTCTTTTACTTTTGCGTTAGGATGAGATATTTTTCGATTAGAAAAAATTTGTCATTATAGTTTGTGCGATTCTTAATCTTGAAAGTATTTGCGTGATAAGTTTTATATGCTACATTGGTTGTAATTGAAATATTTTCCATATTATGGTAGAGTAAATGTTATAGGATGGTCTTGAGCTTTTCTTTCATTATTTTCATTTATATAAGATATTTCATGACTTAGAAAAGCTAATACGATCAAGCCGATCGCTTGCATTCAGTCAAATTTTCATATATTAGCGAGTATAGCCTAAAAGTATTTTAAAGTTAGTTTCGTGATATTACGCATTTATTTGAGACATTTTTCACGTTATACGGTCATTAGGGCTTAATGTGGCCTAACTCAAAATTGATCAAATTGGTGTTATTTACGTACATAAAGCTAGTACATGTTATTTTAACGTTATAGCATTTTATTTAAATCGAATTGAGGCTTGTTTGTGAAGGTTCACGAACAAAAGATCGTTTCTTAGATTGAATGTTTAAGCAACTAGTAAACAATGCAAACTGAAGCAAAATCTAAATGTTTTTACATATCTGTGACCTATGCAATCCCAAGAATGTAAAAAAACTGGTTTTTATCAAGTTTTGAGGTCGTTTGAACGTTTTCCAGCCACTTGAAATTTGAATGTTATTAAGGGTTTCAACTAGACATAACTGATTCAAAATGCATTTAAATTTAAATATTTTTGCAGAAAAGAAGTACATATGGTTGCAGAAAGTTATGGTATTTATTTTAAGATTTAAGGATCAACAGAGAGTATACTTCATTCCCAAGTCACATTTAGAGCCTACAATTCAAACTGCAATAAAAATATTTTTCTGCATTCAACATAAAACTTTTTATTTCAGATTCAAATTCATCATTTCAAAACTTAAATTTAGAAACTAATTTCACTTTATTTTGACCATCCTAGCAAAAGATATGAACATTTGAATGCAAAAGGGCAAAAATTTAAAAAAATTTGGCTTGGGTTGGACTCGAACACAGAACCTCATGCATCACTAAAAAAAATTGGCTCGGCTTTCGGCGTGACGAGGAACATGCAACGCATGCTTGGGCACTGCCGAGATTAAGGCTTGCTCGACTTTCGGTGGCGTATAACTTGGTCAGGGGTGTAGATATTAGGCCCTCTCGTCCTCCTAAGTCCCGTAGCCTGTGAGGGGCTCTGCCATGTGGGACGCTCTCTCGTGTCCTCATCAATTTGCTGCGTCGGACCCCCCAAGAAGGTGTAGTTAGCACCGGTCATGCGTTCCTGGGTATACCAGGCCAGCGAGTCCTCTTGAGAGCGCGGTCGACTCTAGGATGTCTTTGCGTGGGATCCTGGCTGATGCAGTGCAGTCTTTGTGAGATTCACCTCTGTAGGCATCCATCGTCCACAATCGAGGAGCTCGGTGAAAGTCGCTTGCTCCATTCGGGCCGGTGAAAGCATGATCCTCGCTCCAATGTGGCGTATGCTCGGACTCAACTTTGAGCATCATCACGCCGCTATGGTGAACCGTCGTGCTCGCCTCGTCGTGATGGTGGCACCACATGTTGGTTCGCGTCACATGTGGGTGTCGGCTGACGTCGTAGTCTTCTTTGTAGTAAAAATGTAGTGAGTTACGTTACAAAGTAGAGTATTTTAACAACAATTGCCTTGAATTGAGAAAACGAAACGACACATGGAACTTAGTAAGTCACGGGAACCTGAGTTTCGCGGTGAGGATCTGGATAGCCGTGCGCACGAGATGTGGACGGGCGAGCTGTGGAGGGACGAGCACTCCGTGATGAATGGGTATCCACCGATTGCGTGGCATGGGAGGCACGTGAAGGATACATAACCGGAACTTCGTACCCCTATTTGGCCTAGGTGCGCATCCACCAAAAGAACGATAGTTGAGACCAAATGTGACCCTCTGCTACTGAAGTATCCGTGCATTGGGCAATAAGACAACGTACATTGTAGTATATCATATTAAGAACTTGATATAGATAGCACGAAATATAAATATATACTTCACCCTCCTCTCATGAAATACCTTTTTAGGTCGCTCCTGTTGTGAACCGAGGAGGACTCGCCTTCGTCAGGCAGCGTGCGGTCTACCATATTGTGCATCTTGTACGCTTCCTGCGACTACAAAACGAGATTCACGTGTAAGTATGTTCTGTTTATGAGAAATTGAAAGGATTGCATGCATCAAAGTACTAACCAGAATGTGAAGCTGGAGGAAACGGTCCTCGGGGAATAGTCTTGGTGCATCTTACACGTGACCACTGAGTAGAGTGGCGCGTGTGCGAGGAAGGTACCACGAAGTACTCGGTCACGAGGAAGGGTCGTGCGGCCTGTAGGGACTCTGGCGGAAGCTTGGCTGCTCGTTCCGCGCAGATATGTAGTCACGATGGGCGGTGGACGATCAACGTGCCTCCGTTCCTTTTGCACTCCTCACGCGAAGTATGAAGGGTTAGAAATCACAAAGGAAGAATGATCATAATGTAATGTCGGTATTTTCTACTAAACTTACAAGTTTGATCGGCCTGCGTCCCGTGGTGGAGGGACCGGGACTACCTGTCGGTATCCGAACTGTCGCTGTACACGCTCAGGGGAGTAGACTTCTATAGAATTCTGGTACAAAATGAAGTATGTAGTCATCCATAGGTGTTCATCCTGTGCACAGAACGATGAGATGCGTGCGCCCGTTGCGATCTCGGCAAATCTCCCCTGTGTCCACGGATCCCAGCTCATGTGCTCGGAAGTCAGGAAGTCAAGATCGCTACCAGCGCATAGGTAGCTTCCGTGATCCTGGAGATGGCTCCATCGCAACCTAGTATGGATCCAACTATAGCCCATCGTGGGCCTCATGGTCTCAGGCACGTTCTGAGAGATATCCTTTGGGTACATAGCCTTCTTCACCCTAGGACAAGAGATAGGAAGATACTCCCAGCTCCACAGCTGTACTAGGTGCAAACAACCTGTGATTGACCCCTTCGTGGTGGCCCGCTGGGAAGTATCACACAGTCCTCTATAAGTTGCTGCTAACATGGTGGAACCCCAGCTATATTGTGGGACCTCATCCGGTTGCGTGACAAGATCACGCGCTAACAAGATGAGGTGTGGCTCAAGATAGTCGCTCGCTGCGTTGCAGAATATGATCCCTCCAAATAAATCATAGAGGTACACCTCCAGGTGCCTTGAAATAGTGCCCTCGTCTGCTCCCTCAGGACATGGCCCGTACTCTGGCAATTCATGAAACCATTTTAAAGAGTAGTCGTGGTCCTTTCCTGCGTACGGACGACCAAACCTACAACAGAAACAAATGGATGTGAGCTTAATTCGAAGCAAAAACTTTACGCACGTAGCAGCATACATGTTTACCTTTGTTGCACATACTCCCTCCACTGATACTTTCGTGGCCACCTACTCACTAAGGGGCAACCTCTGATCGGCAAGCCAGTAATCATAGCCACATCTTTCAAAGTAATTGTCATCTCTCCAAAGGAAAAGTGGAACGTGTGCATCTCAGGACGCCATCGATCTACCAGGGCAGTCACCAGGGACACATCTATGGCAGGGAGAGTTGTGTCGCCCCCCATAATGGCTCAGTAGTCCCATCCATCAAAAGAGCGAATGGGAGTAGTCCAACTCATGCTAGGCACCAATAGAAACGGGGTTCCAATACCTTGATCTTGTGGAAGACTCGCGCACGCAATGGACCCATCTGCGAAAGGACACGATCATGTTATAATCAATGTTTACAATGTAAACTCGTATGGTGTGTATGCATTGTAACAATTGATTATAACATGATCATTTCCTTTTGCAGATGGGTCTATTGCGTGTGCGAGTCTTCCACAAGATCAAGGTATTGGAACCCCGTTTCTATTGGTGCCTAGCATGAGTTGGACTACTCCCATTCGCTCTTTTGATGGATGGGACCATCGAGCCATTACCGCACAAAGGGTGCGACACAACTCTCCTCGCCATAGATGTGTCCTCGTGATCGCCTGTAGATCGGTGGCGTCCTGAGATGCACACGTTCCACTTTTCCTTTGGAGAGATGGCAATTACTTTGAAAGATGTGGCTATGATTACTGGCTTGCCGATCAGAGGTTGCCCCTTAGTGAGTAGGTGGCCACGAAAGTATCAGTGGAGGGAGTATGTGCAATAAAGGTAAACATGTATGCTGCTACGTGCGTAAAGTTTTTGCTTCGAATTAAGCTCACATTCATTTGTTTCTGTTGCAGGTTTGGTCGTTCGTACGCAGGAAAGGACCACGATCACTCTTTAAAATGGTTTCATGAATTGCCGAGTACGCCATGTCCCGGAGGAGAGCGACGAGGGCACTATTTCAAGGCACCGAGGTGTACTCTATGATTTATTTGGAGGATCATATTCGCAACGCAATGAGCGACTATCTTGAGCCACACCTCATCTTGTTAGGCGTGATCTTGTCACGCAACCGACGAGGTCCCACAATATAGCCGGGTTCACCGTGTTAGCGAAGAACTGTAGAGGACTGTGTGATGCTTCTCAGCGGGACATCGCGAAGGGGTCAATCACAGGTTGTTCGCACCTAGTATAGCTGTGGAGCTGGGAGTATCTTCCTATCTCTCGTCCTAGGGTAGAGAAGGCTATGTACACAAAGTATATCTCCCAGGACGTGCCTAAGACCATGAGGCTCACGATGGGCTATAGGTGGATCTATGCTAGGTTGCGATGGAGCCACCTCCAGGATCACGGAAGCTACCCACTCGCTGGTAGTGATCTTGACTTCCTGACTTCCGAGCACGTGAGCTGGGATCCGTGGACACAGGGGAGATTTGCCGAGATCGCAACGGGCGCACACATCTCATCGTTCTGTGCACAGGATGAGCACCTATGGATGACTATATGCTTCATTTTGTACTGCACTGTGAAGTCTACTCTCCGGCGCACGGCGATTGGATACCGGCAGTAGTCCCAATCCCCACCACGGACGCAGCCGATCACACTTGTAAGTTTAGTAGAAAAATACCGACATTACATTATGATCATTCTTCCTTTGTGAGTTCTAACCTTCATACTTGCGCGAGAGGAGTGCAAAAGGAATGAGAGGCACGTTGGACTGGTCCACCGTCCATCGTGACCACATACTGCGGTGGAACGAGTAGGCCGAAGCTTCCACCGTAGTCCCTACAGGGCCGTACGACCCTTCCTCGTACTGGGAGTACTTCTCGTGGTACCGTCCTCGCACACGCGCCACTCTACTCAATGGTCACGTGGAAGATGCACCAAGACCATTCCCCGAGGACCGTTCCCGCCAGCTTCACATCCTGCTTAGTACTTTGATGCATGCAATCCTTTCAATTTCTTATAAACAGTACATACTTACACGTGAACCTCGTTTTGTAGTCGTAAGAAGCGTACGAGATGCACACTATGGTAGACCGCACGCTGCGTGACGAAGGCAAGTCCTCCTCGGTTCACAACAGGAGCTACCTACGAAGGTACTTCATGAGAGGAGGGTGAAGTATATATTTATATTTCGTGCTATCTATATCAAGTTTTTAATATGATATATTACAATGTACGTTGTCTTATTGCCCAATGCACAGATACTTTAGCAGTAGAGGGTCACGTTTGGTCTCGGCTATCCGTTCTTTTGGTGGATGCGCACCTAGGCCAAATAGGGGGTACGAAGTTCCGGTTATGGATCCTTCACGTGCCTCCCATGCCAGGCAATCGGTGGATACCCATTCATCACGGAGTGCTCGTCCCTCCACAGCTCGCCCGTCCTCATCTCGTGCGCACGGCTATCCAGATCCTCACCGCGAAACTCAGGTTCCCATGATTTACTAAGTTCCATGTATCGTTTCGTTTTCTCAATTCAAGGCAACTGTTGTTAAATACTCTACTTTGTAACGTAACTCACTACATTTTTACTACAAAGAGACTACTGGCGTCGTGATTACCCACGTGTGACGCAACCAACATGTGGTGCCACCATCACGACGAGGCGTAGCACGACGGTTCACCATAGCGCGGTGATGACGCCAGTTGAGTCCGAGCATACGCCACATTGGAGTGAGGATCATGCTTTGGTGGCACCGAATGGAGCAAGCGACTTTCACCGAGCTCCTCGATTGTGGACGATGGATGCCTACAGGAGGTGAATCCTCACAGCACCAGACTCCGTACCAGCAGGATCCCACGCAGCACATCCTAGAGTCGACCGCGCTTCCTCAAGAGGACCTGTTGGCCTGGTATACCCAGGAACGCATGACCGGTGCTAACTACACCTTCTTGGGGGGTCCGACGCAGCAAATTGATGAGGACACGGGAGAGCGTCCCACATGGCAGAGCCCCTCACAGGCTGCGGGACTTAGGAGGACGAGGGGGCCTAATATCTACACCCTTGACCAAGTTATACGCCACCGAAAGCCGAGCAAGCCTTAATCTCGGCAGTGCCCAAGCATGCGTTGCATGTTCCTCGCCATGCCGAAAGCCGAGCCAATTTTTTTTAGTAATGCATGGGGTTCTGGGTTCGAGTCCAACGCAAGCCATTTTTTTTAAATTTTTGCCCTTTTGCATTCAAATGTTCATATCTTTTGCTAGGATGGTCAAAATAAAGTGAAATTAGTTTCTAAATTTAAGTTTTGAAATGATGAATTTGAATCTGAAATAAAAAGTTTTTTGTTGCATGCAGAAAAATATTTTTATTGCGGTTTGAATTGTAGGCTCTAAATGTGGCTTGCGAATGAAGTATACTCTCTGTTGATCCTTAAATCTTGAAATAAATATCATAGCTTCCTGCAACCATATGTACTTCTTTTCTGCAAAAATATTTAAATTTAAATGCATTTTGAATCAGTTATCGCTAGTTGAAACCCTTAATAACATTCAAATTTCAAGTGGCTGAAAAAATGTTCAAACGACCTCAAAACTTGATAAAACCAGTTTTTTTACATTCTTGGGATTGCATAGGTCACAAATATGTAAAAACATTTAGACTTTGCTTCAGTTTGTATTGTTTACTAGTTGCTTAAACATTCAATCGGCAAAACGATCTTTTGTTCGTAACCTTCGCAAACAAGCCTCGAATTCGACGAAATAAAATGCTATAACCTTAAAATAACATGTACTAGCTTTATGTACAGAAATAACATCAATTTGATCAATTTTGAGTTAGGCCATATTAAGCCCTAATGACCGTACACGTGAAAAACGTCTCAAATAAATTCGTAATATCACGAGACTAACTTTAAAATACTTTTAAGGCTATCCCCTGCTAATATATGAAAAATTGTTAGATTCTTCCATAAGGTGTAGCCGTAATCGAAGAATTAAAATTTGACCGCAACCGCGCGATCGGTTTGATCGTATTAGCTTTTCGGCAAGTCATGAAATATCTTATATAAATGGAAAATAATGAAAGAAAAGCTCAGTACCATCTTATAACATTTATGGTGTGTTTGGTAGGGCTCACCGATCTGGTGGAGGTGGAGCTGGGTATTTCTAGCTCCATCAGATCCGTGGAGCCGGATCTGTGAGTATATTAAGAGTGTTTAGATAAATCATCTTTTCAAATTTTAGACCAAAAGTATAAACTTAATTCACTTTATTTTAGTCTACAAGTTTCAGATCTCAGGTGAAGCTAGGATCTGGAGCTCTACCAAACAGGCCCTTACTCTACTATAATATGGAAAATATTTCAATTACAACCAGTGTAGCATATAAAACTTATCGCTGCAAATACCTTAGAAGATTAAGAACTGCACAAACTATAATGACTAAGCCTTTTCGACAATCAGAAAAATATCTCGTCCTAATGCAAAAGTAAAAGAAAAAGGGTCCATATCAGAGTTTAGTATATATACTACCATATTCTGTAAAAATATTTTAATTAAAACTTGACTTGCATCTGAATCCTACTTAAGCAAAACCCTAATCGACAACGTCGTTGAAATCTCTTGTATGGAGTTTTTATGAGTTTGTTTAGTGTGTAAGAAATAAAATAATTTTAAAGTTTACGTTAGAACAGATATCAGAGATTGTTTCTAAGCTATTCCGTGACTATTTCCCCTTGGCACAGGGTATTTCACAGGATGCCGGAAAGGCTTATATTACCATGAGATGCCACGAGTAGTGAATTCTGCCTGAAGAAGCTCAGAGCGATGGTAGCTAATCGACTTACAATCTACTTCACAAGAATAGCTACCAGTACAACAAGGATAGCCACACACACAATGTTCTCGAACCATTTCACATTATCTAAAACGTGGTCCATCTTGAACATCAGCATGTTCAGCCTCTGCTCGAGCATAGGGTCCATCCTCTCCATAGTAGGATGCATCCTCTGTGGTACTGTGGTTGTTGCATGCTCCACTGAGGTGTCCAATGTGTCCGCCCACTGGAAATATTGGCACCCTCCAGTCTACGTGATGAGGTTAACATGCTTTTAGCCCGTACAAACAAATGAGATCTCTGCAAGGAACTACACAACTCCAACCGGAAGAAGGGAGCAAACAAACTTTTCACTTACGGAGAAAAAAGGGCATTTGTAGAACACCCGGCCATTATTTGCCTCAGTGTTGGAGTAGAACACATTAGTTTGCACACGGCAATTAGGACAATCGACTTGCCTTCCAATGGATCGACGGGCCAGAACGACGTGACTACGAATTTATGTACAACTGCCATGACGCCTACCCCGCTTCGCCCGAGAACTTCATCCGGTGGGAGAGGCCGACAGGATATGTCCCCGCTCTAGATCGACCAGAGCTCAGGGCTGGTGGGCAAGGGGGCAACCAATCGGTGAGTTTCATGCGACATACTCATGTTTCACTCACAAAGTAGTAATTCTAAACTAGTCAATCGCATACAGGACTTCAAAAAGAAAATTGCGAAATTGCTCGAGTCAAAGGAGAAACCTCCTCAAGGGCCACCCGAAAGCCCCGACTTTTGCGAACACGGCCTGCAGGCAGTGGTTGATACCTGCCACAAAGATCTAGCGGACCGAAGATTCTACCGGTGCCCCTTGGCCGAGGATGAATGGTGCGGCTACTTCAACTGGGTGGACCCGGAGACGTACCATCCACATCTCAAACTTCCTGTGTGGGATAACTGGGGAGCAACCCTCTCCGTGGTGCTACTACCACCAAGAAAAGCCAGACCCCGAGTACGCCTACGATGTTATTCAACGACCAAAGCGGGCATACTGCATTGACTGCAGGGCACGCTTCCGGTTGTACAAGGATAAGCCTAACACACACCTCCTTCACCATGTAGTGGAGTGCGAGCCGAAACAGAGCAGGCGTCTCGGCAAGTCTCCGCCAACGGCCAACGCACCAGAGGTGCAAGAGGGTACCTACTCTCGAAGAGGAAGGGATAAGGGGAAGCAGCCGACCGAGATCCGCACCACGTAACAAATCCTTGACGCATTACGCAGACCATCCGGGAACCCGGGTGGTATTAACATAGTGGACGCCGGGAATCGGGATGACATGCCCATATGGGAGGGCAGAAATCCACATAAAAAAGACCAAAAAATTCAATCTTACACACCCGAGACGTACGGCATAGGCCACCCATCCGGCGATAGCTGGGAGCACTGCGCATCCCTGTGGAGTTCTTTCATACTAGGGATTGAGCGGTGTCCGAGTACAAATCGTAAAATTTACACGGGTCATGTAATATGCAGAAAATATTGGACATCATTCCCGTTGTACCCAGATAAGCGAAACGATCATTTGTTCCACCATGACCAACAGTGCTTTCGTTAGTTGTTTCGTCAAGCAATTTCGTCACTGTTGTAATGCCCTTGTAATATAATCCAATCTATTGCTTATTTCATCATCCTGAACTTATGATTGAAATTGTCGATGCTTTGAATTACGTAATTTTGTCGTGACCGTATATTTTGAAAACAAATTATACGCATGATCTAACATAATATATATATATATATATATATATATATATATATATATATATATATATCTTTTCATATTACTAACCTACAAAACCAAAATCGGCCAAAAAAACATCTCTGAAATAAAATTTCATTTTGGTCTTCATGCATGCTTGATTTCTTCTCTCTGCATGTGCGGTTTCTCCTCTGTCATGACGCGCCCATACACAAAAAAATCCAAAATTTTCTAAAGTGGTTTGTACCATTTTTCATTTCGTTCATTTTTGTCGGTTTTGCTTTGCTCAGGGTAGTAGCAAAATTTTAATAAATTCATACAACCTGTTCATCATCAGAAAATTTTATGAGAATATTAATGATGCATCATAACCATAGACAAAAAATTTCAAAATTTTCTAACATAATTTGTTTCATTTTTCGTTCGGTTAAAATTAACTTGTCGTGTGTCGTTTTTCGCTCGGTTAAAATTAACTTGTGAACCGAAATTTTTATGAAAATATCATTGATGTGTCACGAACCTCCACAAATATTTTGGAAATTTTTCAATATCCATGGAGTCGCCCTGCCACCCCTACCCCCCCCCCCGACCACTGCCATCTTTTATTCTTAACACACTTTTTTTATTCTCGGTTATGCGAGAAATATGCTAGCTAAGTACAAGCGGTTCGGTAGACTAAGTGATTAAGTGTGTAATCCGTATGACAGTGGTCAATCAGAAACAATTTACTTAATCAAGCCATGCTGCAACTATCAGCAATAATTGTTTCTTGCCCTCCTCAATTCACGGGAAGTTAAAATGTGCAGACAGACAAGGATTGACGCGACGACAGGTTTCACATCAAAGCAAAGCATGCATGCAAACAAAGGAACTGTCGGCATGCAAAGCATCTTCACGCGCGATGCGATCGACGGCATGCAAATCACCTTCACACGCGAGAATTGGCCGGGTCAGGCCATAGCCGGCATGTGGTGCGGTGCGCCGGCTATGCCATAGCCGTTGCTGTCACGTTGCATGCCGGCTACTGACGCTATTTCGGAGAATACAAATAAATGTTGTCCGAAATTGAAAATATACGGTATAAAGTTGACTGTATTTGAAATCTCCTCAGATAACATGTACTAACTTTCTGTACGGTGATGCCATTGCAACTTTGTTGATAGCTGAGAGGAGAAGCGAATTCTTTCACCAATGTGACCTGTCATGATTGGGATGTGCCGATTTTATCTGTGACTTGCAATGTGCTGAGTTTATCTAAATGGCTTGGCCCTGTTTGGCACAGCTGTGGCTTGTGCAGAAGCCAGCTTCTGGCTGTTGTTGTCGACCTTGAAAAGCGGCTGTTTGAAAATGCTGGTGTGTGGTGGTTTCATTCTCCGGACGTACCAATTTTTTGCTTCTTAGCGTACAAAGCAAGCTTGCATTTTTGCTTCGTAAATTTCTCGTTGCGTTGTTCGAATTTTGGTGCATTGCTAGTATGAGGCATGTATTGAAAGAAAGCAACACCAATTGCCAGATGCAATGTGATTCGATCGTGCAATCGGCTTCGTATCTGCTGTCTGATTCAGATCACGGTGCTCAAAACATAACATTTCCAACAAAACAAGCCATTGTACACTTCAACTGTGCAACTATGTTTCAGCTTTACAACGTTGTTTTCTTCAGTTTTTGGAAAAGAAACTCTAGAGAGCACACTGGTTTCGACAGTGTTAATGAAGACGCTCAGAGGGAACACCAGTTTGGCAAATGACGATATTTGATGCAGTGCCTGCTCACAAAAATTTAAGGACTCACTAAAGTCGAAAAAAAACAGGTTAAGAAATGTACTGGTAAACTCTCTCTTGATGTTGTGTACTTTCCATTCTGAGAACTACCTCATCTGCCTATACTGATGCGATATTGCTTGATGTTTGTGTACTTCTACTATCTACATATGTCCAAACAGACCATGCTGAACGTGAGGATTCAGCGGTACAGTCGATGTGCAGAAGACTACCTGAAAGGGAAATGAAAATCACAAGCCAGATTAGTGGCGTGCAGAGTGAAGGATATTGCCAAATGAAAACCTGACTGTTTCAAGTAGAAAGAAGAACTATTTGTATGTTACTTGCCACTTTGCCAGCTTTAACAAAATTAGGTACAAGTAAAAATGCAGCACAATGCATGATAGCAAGAGAAAATTGGATCGATGTGCACCTGATCGCACAATGCCCAGAAATCAAACAGAATATTTCATTTCTCCATATGCTAGCAAGCATTGTGCTCAATAGATACAAGTTGTACTGAATGGAGCAAGATATACACATAAAACTTTGCAAATTGTATGTTCAACTGATTTTACAATAAGAACGAGTGTGCTGTGCAAAGTTCCTGAACCATAAGGAGAATCTCTAGCTCAAGAGATGAGGTCTGTGCACAAAGGCTTTAAAGCCTAGTTGCGGGGGTAGCAAAAGGGAAGACGAAGAACAGATATTTTATCCTTACACTAGACTTAAGATCATACAATATTTCCATAACCATCTTCCAACTTTAATTTCCAAGAATCAGGCTTTGTTTGGATGGGTTCAAAATTGGTGGGATCGCATCTCATTCCATGTGGAGAACTAAGATCCAATGAGATGTAGCCAAAAGACCATGTAATGCATGTAAAGTTTAGCCAAAAGGGGTGATCTAAAACAAGATAATAGAGCAAAACCAAGGATCATCCATGTATCATGTAATGTACGTAAAGTTTGTGTCGATTGAAGTATTAGCAACAAAAGGCCCAAAAGATAATACATAAGTTCACATAAAGAGTTAATTCTTACTCAAAAGTGCAGAACGTAGAACTTGAACCGCTAACTAAGATGGCATTGAGATATTGTAACGGTTGCGCAGACTGTCGATAGCTTTCTCGACAGATTTTGTCATCTCAGGGATAGTCTCCTTGCACACTAATTATTAGAAAGAGATGAGAATGGTGAAAGCCAACGGAATTTAAAACATTATATATAATATCTTCAGAGATCGGGATTAACGTAATAATAATGCAGAGACAAAATTGGCACAAACAGACAATTCAGCTCCCCTTACTGCCTTACATTTCATATGTCATCATCAGCTAACCTTTATTATGACATTTGTGTTCAAGAATCATAACCAGAACAAAACTTCACTACAGGACCATTTAGGATTGATCTATTCATTAGTATTGAAACCAGAGGACAGCAACAACAACCAAGCCTTTGGTCCCAAACAAATTGGGGTAGACTAGGAAAGAAACCCAATCAAAGTCAATAAAACCCCTAAACCTTCGATTTTAGGCTATAGTTCCAGTACGTGGATCACTAACTTCCATGCACTCTAATCCAACACCAAATCTTTAGAAACATTCCAATCCCTCAAGTTTCTTTTAATTGCTTCTTCCCAAATCAGTCTCAATCAACCTCAAACGAAAAGGAAAAGAAAGGCACCATGCCAACCCTTTTTATGTAGCGGAAAAGGACATTGCCTCCTCTTATATTTCCGAGACGACTTAAAATTCCACTACACAACAGTGCTTCATGAGGCATCTGTTGAGGATGTCCAAACCATCTCAAACGATTTTGAACTAACTTTTTTTCAATTGGTGCTACCCCAACCCTATCACGTATATCATCATCATTGCGGATTCAATATCACCTTGTAACCAAAGAAACACAAAAAAATGTTTGATCATCATCATTGCGGATTCGATCTCGCCTTGTAACCAAAGAAACACAAAAACATGTTTGATATCTTCTTTTTTCACGTATGTGGCTATGAGCATATTATGCATGTTTATATATCATTTGTTTATTCTTGGAAGCAGGAGGATGCTGTTAAGGTGAAAAAAAGTGGACCAGAAAGTCAAAGTTTGCATGTAATACCACGAGATGTGGATGACTGTGCCTCTGCCATGATCTGCTTGTACTTCGCCTGAAAAAGGCAAACAAATTTAATGATCAAAACAAAGAATGAAAAGTTTGCACCTGCTGTCAACAAATGATCAACTTGTACCTTGATCATCTCTGTATTTTCCTTTATAACATCATACATCTTCTTATCCTCCATGTCAACTTCATCTATTAGCTGCTGACAGGCCTGGTTCTGGGTCTGAAAAGAGATCGATATTTTACACATTGTAGAGAGATCAATATTTTACACATTGTAGAGCAACTAAAATGCTAAAAGTGCAGAAAATGCATACTACTAAAATACAAAATGGGTGTACAAGAGGGTAAGCAAGCATTTTGGCATGGAAGTTACATCATTACAACAAAATCTGCAAGGAAAAAGACGCCCAAACATTTGAGCTCATTTAACCTAGATGAATAGATTTTCAGTAAGAAGAGTGAATGATAGCTATTTGTACATGTTAGTGTGCTTATTGCAATAATAATTTCCTATGGATCTCCAAAGGCACCGTTTGTACCTCTGAGCAACTAATCATGTTTTACAATATGTCAGGGAAAATTGACCTCTATAGTGAATGAATAAAATACACGTGTATTCACTGGTGTGATTGTGAAGATGTTTTGAAGACTGAAGAAGCTGATATCATTCAATGCCATTTCATCCTAGAACAGTGAAATTTCAATGTTACTTGGTTAGCAACATAGCCCATGTAAATTAGTCCTGCAGCACTCTAACAGGATGATCGATCTAGCTACCTTACTCATATGATAAATTTGAATTTGCTCGGGATGAGTGATCTAGCTACCTTACTCATATGATAAATTTGGATTTGCTCTCTGAATACATACATCTATGAAAATAAACATGCCATGATCAAGCATCTGCTATCTCAAAGATCCCCTCTGCATGACCCCAAATTACACAATTCCAAATTGGGAGATCCATCTGCAAGAACCCAAATTACGCAATTTCAGGTTTACCACTTCATAAAACCCACCGCTCCTAATATGGCAAAAGGTTGCAGGTGCTCAAATGTTAACAGCTGGACCGAAACAGTCCCTACCAATGAATTAGACATGTAAAATTTGAAGCAAAATAAAACATCATTCCACACACAGAAGCTGAAATTGCCTCGTACGATAGATGTATGGCACATGAAACAAGACTAATTCAGATCTGTTAAGGGGGAAAAACGCTTCCAAACCGCAAATTGTACCAAGTAAGAGAGATACAAGCGTGATCACTAAATCTGGATTGCTACGCCTTGGCAACCAAATGGAACAACTCAGCTAACATGATGGCTAACTAAAAGATTGTCACGACAAGGCGACTGTATGAAATAACACAGCCACGACAGGAAATCCATGTGATCTCGCGTCATACCACACAACAGAGCTCTATGTATCATAGGAGCGAATCAAACCAATCCTAGGAAAGAAAGAAACGGAACCCTAGCGAAGCGAGACGCGAACGGGAAGGAAGGCGAGGCTGGAGAGTCACCTTGAAGCGCTTGGAGGCGCGGGAGAGGGAGGCGTCGAGGTCGGTGTGGGCGCGGGAGTGGAGCGCGTCGAGGCGGCGCTTGAGTGCCTCCATCTGCGAGGCGGCGGCGCTCCTGAGGTCCCCGACGCTGGAGACCGTCGCAGAAGCAGTAGGGGAGAGGGCCGCGGCGGCGACGGGGAGACGGGTGGCCGGGCGGGGGCTGGCGAGCGGCGAGCGCGCCGCCGGCTTGGTCCTGGCCGTGCGCTTCGACGACCTGGACTTCGGCGCAGCCTTCGGGAAGGCGGAGGATCCGGGGGAGGAGACGAATCTGAGGTCGGTGGGGGAGGTCGGTAACGACGGGGAGGAGCCGCTGCCGGTGCGCTTACGGGTGGCGGTGGCCGCCGGAGCGAACGAGGAGAGGAAGGAGCGCTTGAGATTTGGCTTGGGGTTGGCCCGCCTGGACCTGGCAGCAGCGGAGGCGGTGGTTGCCCTGGGCCTCCCCATGGTGGACGCGGCGGTGGGTGAGGTTGGCTTCTACGCTCAGCTTCGCTTCGCCTCTGGAGGAGGTTTGAAATTGGAAATGCTTGTGCCGTTTGGTACGAGGGTTTCGCCCAGGTTTAAAATCCCACCGAAATTCGCCCCAGATTTCGGATTGGGGTCGAGACGAGATTAAAAATATTGACCGAATAAAAAAATAAATTGCTATAATAATTTCAAAAAATTTAAAAAATTTGATCGGATTTTAACTTTCTAAGATCGGATTTGAGACAATACCTCTTAAGAATGTCATTTTCCATGAAAATGTTTTTAAAAAACGAATTTTTGAGACATTTTATAAAAATAAAAGAAACACTGCCGGATTTTTTTTTAAAATTTACAAACCTAATCATGCTCTAGAAAATTTATACTAATATCTTTAGTAGTCTAGAATCATACAGAAAATTTTCTAAAAGAATTGAAGTTCATTTGTTATATTTGAAAAATAAAAAATAGAAGGAACATAAATGACACATCAATTGTATCAGAATTTTATAAATTTGCTCGATTATGATCATGATCCAAAAGTTTTAGGAGAGTTTAATAATTGCCTCAGCACTTTTCTCTAATTTTTTTTTAAAATTTAAAATTGTTTTGGTTTCTAAATCAAATCTACAAAAGCAATATATGTACTCAACCTTTTATCAGGACAACAGCACTGTAAGAATTTTTGAAAATTTCTTAGGCTTTATCATCATCTGAAAAATTTATGGGAAAACTAGTGATGCATCAGGACCATCTAAAAAATTTTCAAAATTTTCTAATGTGGTTTGAAAAACTTTCATTTGATTGAAATTTAACGAGATTTCACCAATTTTGACCAAAATTTTTGGTATTCTGACCGGATTTTAAGTTTGTTGACTGGATTTGGGACATTACCTCTTAAGAATATCATCTTCCATGAAAATGTTTTGAAAAACTAAAATTTTGAGACATTTTATAAAATAACAGAAACACTGTTAATTTTTTTAAAAAAATGTACATGCTTGAGCATGCTCTAAATAATTTATGGTATCATCTCTGGTTTTCTAAGATTATACAATAAAATTTTCAAAATAATTGAACTTCATTTATTACCTTCGAAAAATAAAAAATAGAAGGAACAAGAATGAGACAATAACGTCATAATTTTATAAATTAGCTTTGGTGTGATCATGATCCAAAAAATCTTAGGAGAGCTTAATAATTGCCTCAGAACTCTTTTCTAAAAGTTTCAAAAATTCTAAACCAGTTTTGGTTGCTCAATAAAAACTTCTCACACTGTGAGGCTTTTATAAGGAGTTTAGGGCAGCAGTACTATTAGAATTTTTAAAAATTTCTCAAGATTTATCATCATCTAAAAATTTTATGAGAATATTAGTGATGTGTTAGGAGCATCCAAAAAAATATGCAAAATTTTCTAACATGGTTTGAACTATTTTTCATTCAGTTGAAATTTACCTAGATTTAGGAAATTATGGCTGAAATTTTGGCAATTTTGGCTGAAATATCAGAAATACTAGTTCAAAAAAATTTGAATTTGATTTTTTTTGGATTTTATCGTGGTTTTGTCTAAAATTTTGAAATCTCGCCGAAATTTTGAATTTCGGTCACCTCCGAGATATATTCTGAAACCAAAATTTGAAACGTTAGGCTCGCCCAGGGGTGGGTTCCTCTACATAATTGAATGAACCAGAAGCGTGAGGGCGTACGCTAGTTCCCAGTGCACTTCTCGGAAGGGCCATCTATTAGAGGCCAATGCCACTGAGCCACTCCATTGCGTTGCGTCTCCAACAGATCAGCATGTCGATGCTTAAAAAAAAATCCATTTCTTTAATTATTTTACAAAAAATAATACCATGAAAAAAATATAAATAGACCTGCAAATGACGAAATGATGATGTATGTCCAGCTAAAATCTTTGTCCAATTCGAATACCGAGAAGTTCTCTGTCACTAATCCAATTAATGATGGCAATATATCGTCATTCCAAATGAAGACAGACTAATGAGAACTATGTATTCAAAAAAATATTAGTAAGTAGTCTTTGTGGATTTTAGGGGAAAAACATCGACATTAGCTATTCGTTGAAATAGAGAGAACTTTTTCTTTAGGGAAGAGTGCAAAATCGAGTATTTTCTGTCGCTTAACCAAGGAATTCGTTGTTTGCATGCAATGAGGTGAAGTGATGTTCCTTGTTTTGAAGGATCGAGATGGCAATCAGAGGGGGGTGAATGATCCCAAATTAAATTTTATCCCCTAAAGAAGATCATAAATGCAATTCTTCACCCAAAAACACTAAGACAAGATACTTACATATCAAATGAAGACGGAAGAATCAGTTTTCACAAATTTCAGCTTGCGACCGGCACTACAGGGGTACTGTAGCTATAGTAAAAACAGGCACATGAACAGTGATTCCAGCACGAGTTCAAAAAGAAAATCTAGGAATCTTTTGATCCACTGATCCAAACTCAATGAAACTTTGTAGATACCTTTCTATAGATGTCAGGAACCTATTCCAACCGGCGATTGCAAGAATCGACGTCAAAGTTCTGACCTTTTTCAAATTTACGAAAGGGTGCACAAAAACGGGTTCAAGAATAAAAACTTGACTCCTAACTAGCTCGTGGGTTCTTGATGACCAAGATGATCCTAGATGGCTTCCCACATGTCATAGCAAGCTAGAACACAAGACAAGAATACCCAAAACCCCAATCTTTCAAGATTGATCCTCTTAAGAACAAAAATCAATTTCTTGCAAGAAAGAGCACAAGACTTTCCTAGATGATTGAGATATGGTTTGAATAAGACTCATCCATCAATCATACATCCTCAGCATAAGATCCAAAATCATGTAGAAGGAGTGGAGGCAAATCCATATTGCATAAATGTAAATTGCAAGAATGTAAAGACTGAATTTAAGAGCAGAATGTAAATGCGGAAAGTAAATTCAGAATTGAGAGGAATGGATTAAACTTTCATTTCTGGAAGGAAGATTTACAAAGCCTCACAACAAAATGGGAAAAACTCAAAGGAGCACAACAAAGTGGGCAAAACTTCAAGAAGAGAAAGCACCCCTACCCCTCTATTTATACTACTCTTGGGCCACCTACCACCCTTGGATGAGCTTCTAAACCCTAGAGCACTTATCAAGGGCTAGGATTAACCCTCTCAACCAGCCATGCAAGGGCTCACCCAAAACCCACACACATAATGGGTTTTCTTGCACAATTTTCAAAGCAAACTAATTAGATCTGCTAACTTATCAACTAGACCAAGATCCAATGACCCTCATTGATCCATGCAGCGCCTAGCTAGCATCTCATCTATTCTTTGTCTTCACGGCTTGCCACGACTCCGTCTCCGATCATCTTCCGGCGATCCCCGATCACTAGAACCTCCGGCGCACCTCGCCTAGTCCCGATCATTCTTCGCCTCACCATGATCTAGCATCATCGACCTGCAACCATCAAAAACAAGGAAACACATCACATAGCATTGTCCAAAATGATATGCAATATATCTCACACAATTTCAAAATTCAAACTCAACGTTCGCTGGTTCTTCAGGAGAGCGGCACTACCTCTCTGAAATATAACTACCGTACCCTTCAGCAGGTACTACCGCTCGACTGGCACTACCGCTCCCACATGGCCGGTAGTGCCACTTCTGGCAGAGACAACTCAAATTGCTTGATTTTGAAAATCCAATTCAAATTAAACTCATATTTTAAGCAAATCTAGCTCAAATACAGTCAATAACTCATCACCAACAAGGATAGACCTCCACATGGTCTTTCAATCTCCCTCTTGATGAGTATATTGACAAACATCATAAAAGGTATTAATTTGAGTTTGAATTAGAGAAGAAGAAAGCAATTTGATTGCAAAACCAAAAATGGTCCAGAGAGAAGAGACTGAGAACATGACCAAGTTGGTAAGACAGATTTTGGAGCAAAGTAATAGAAAGAACAATTTTTTCCACAAAAAGCTCTAAAAGTCCAATAAGCACTCATAAAGGTTTATGATTCTTAAGATTTGCAAGTTTTCAATAAAATTATAAGATCCAAGATATTTTTAATTTTTATATTTTTAAAGGTGCCTTTTCTTCAATTTCTCCCCCTTTTGGCAATATAGGCATCAAGATTTCATATTATCTCCCCCTTTCTCAACATGTATGCATGAAATGCATCTAAAGAGTTTTGAATATTATCCAAGTGATCATAATGACAAGATATGACACCAAACCCATCAATTTCAGATTATGACTACCCTAAGAAATGTCCAAGACCAAATACATTTTGTTAACAAGCTTAGTTTGCAATTGTTCATTTTAGCAAGATTTGAAAAATGCAAAACTTAGCAAAAGTTTCAAAGCTAGAAGCACAACCATTCATAGGATCAAATGAAAAAATTAGAGTTTAACCTACTCAACACTTTGGGAAATCTTGAAGTGCATATAAGGTCCTTCGAGCTCATTTTTCAATTAATGCAAATTTTCTTTAAGACTTTGAAAAATATAGCGGGGTGCAAATGTTTGACATTATTTACATTCTTTACCCACTTATATGTTTGTTCTTTGCATTTTTTAATAATTAACTCAAGCCATTTTCGATCATCTCAAGAGTAACTCTTAAGAGAATGATCTTGGTCATACACAATATATTCCAAGTTCCTCCCAAGTGCAATGGGAAGCAGTCTCGTGAATATAAAGTGTTGAGATCAATTTTGCACAAAAGAGTCAAATTTTTCTTGATTTCAATTTAGCACATATGAGCAATTCTGAAGGACTCAAATATGGATCAAAAAAGTTCCACCCAAGTTGCTATAGAGACTCTAGAGAACTCCAAAATTTCACAAAATATGGTAAATACCCCTAGAGAAGAAACTTAGAAAGTAAGAGCAACATGTTTCATCAAGTTTTTCATATAAAGCTTATGTTCATTTTTTTAAAACTTAGCAAGATAAATAAATTTGGACATATCTAAGCTAGTGATTTTCTTCAAATGATGTAGCATGGTGTATTGCATGAAGATTAAATCATTTGCATAATAGACAAAGCTTATAAAACAGAAAATGCAATCTATATGCAATGTATGAACAGATTCCCAAACCCCTCAACAAGTGAATAAATTTTAAGCACAAATCTGGTTCAAGTTGGGTTATTAGCAGAATTATGCTCAAGAAAGATCCAACTGAACTCAATCGAAACTAGAAATATAGAATGAGGAGGAAGCGAGAAACTGCAAACTGGATGGCTATTGAGCATAGAAAAGATAGAAGAGAATCACTACGGCTCAGACTCGCTCTCATCTTCCCCAGTGACTGACATAGAGAAGCTAACTCTAGATCCCAAACTAAGGAGTGCGCACAGACTCTGTCTACTCAGGGGCCCAACACCTGCTAGACTTATAAGACTGTGAGGGAACTTAACCTAGAGAGAAGAGAGAACAGTTAATCACGCATGATAGCAACCTAAAGCACAAGATTAGAGGTCCATGCAAAGCATGCCAGAAGTCTAAGTGAGTGAACTCGACCCAGGAAAATAAGCCCTAAATCACCAGAAGAAACACAAAGAAAGGAAAAACTGGAAAAAACATATTATACATAATATACAAACCAGCTCTCCCTCACGATAGGCCATAAGGGCTCACGACTCCAAGCTCACTCCTCAAGGTAACAAATCTGGAGCTATCCAAAGGCTTGGTGAAGATATCAGCTAACTGGAGGCCACTCTCTACAAACTGAAGAGTGATATCCCCCTTCTCCACATGGTCTCTAAGGAAATGATATCTAATATCAATATGCTTGGTCCAGGAATGCTGCACTGGGTTCTTAGTAATGCAAATAGCAGAAGTGTTGTCACAAAAAAGTGGAACACTTGCTATAGCTAACCCAAAGTCTGCAAAGTCGATCTCATCTAGAGAACCTGGCTATAGCAACTAGCTGCAGCACATACTTGGCCTCAGCGGTGGACTGTGCAACTCCGGCTGCTTCCTAGACGACCAAGAAACAAGAGAAGTGCCAATGAATTGGCATATGCCAAAAGTGCTCTTCCTATCTATCCTACAGCCAGGAATACTACAGCCAGGAAAGTAGGCATCGAAAAAGGCTCGAAGGGACAGACAAGAAGAAGAAGAGTACCAAATACCATAATCGGTGGTAGCACGAAGGTACCTAAAGATGTGCTTCACCGCCTGGCGGTGAGAGGCGCGAGAAGCTTGAAATCGAGTGCACAGACACACAGCGAAATGTATGTCCGGCCTCAAAGCAGTGAGGTACAAGAGGGAGCCGTTCATACTCCGAAACTCCTTTTGATCAGTAGATTCACCATCCTCGTCAGGCTCGAGGACAGCAGTGGTGGCCATATGAGTCATCACCGGCTTACCATCAGACATATCAAACCATCTCAGTAGATTCCGAGTGTACTTACCTTGGTGCAGGAAAGTACCCTCCCATGTCTGCTTGATTTGGAAGCCAAGAAAGTAGCTCAACTCGCCCATCATACTCATCTCAAACTCTGTGCTCATCACCTCAGAAAACTGAGACACAAGAGAATGAGATGAGCCACCAAAAATGATACCGTCCACATAAATCTGGACGAGAAGAAAATGGGACTCATGGTGTCTGATGAACAGAGTCTTGTCTACTACGCCCATCTTGAAGTCATCGCCGAGAAGATAAGACTTGAGCCTCTCATACCATGCTCTGGGGGCCTGCTTGAGTCCACACAAAGCTTTGGAAAGCCTGTATACATGACTCAAAAACTTGGGGTTCTCAAATCCTGGAGGTTATTTGATATAAACCTCTTCCTCAATACAGCCATTGAGGAATGCACTCTTGACATCCATTTCATAGAGCTTGAAGCCCTGGGATACAGAAAATGCAAGCAGGATCCTAATAGCCTCTAGTCTAGCTACAGGAGCAAAGGTCTCCTGAAAGTCAAGACCCTCAACGTGAGAAAAGCCATGTGCAACTAGCCTAGCCTTATTACGAATGATAACCCCATCCTCACTCTACTTGTTCTTAAACACCCACTTGGTCCCAATGACATTATGACCAATGGGCGCTCTACAAGCTGCCAGACTTTGTTCCTCTCGGAGTTTTTAAGTTCCTCACGCATAGCATTAATCCAAGACTCGTCAGATAATACATGAGTCACATCCTTCAGCTCAAACGAGGCAACAAAGGCAGAGTGAAGGCAGAAGCTGGACAAACCTGATTTTGAGTGAGTGACCCGCTCAAATAGATCGCCAATAATCTGATCAGGTGGATGAGAATGCTGAATATGATGAGGAGGTCCAAAAGCAGAAGTGGCCTCTACCTCATGCTCAGAAGAGGTAGGAGCAGAGCCACTAGCTGCATGAGAGTCAGAGGGCAAGGGTTGGTCTCCCTGAGGTGCAGAAATAGAAACAGGAGGCACCTCAGGTGTAAAGGGGACTGGATCAGGTGGAACACAATCATCTCCATCATCCTCATCCTCTACAAAGATGATCTCGGAGGTGAAAGAAGAGCTTGAAATGTCAGGTCTAGCTCCTGGGCTAGCCTCATCAAAGGTCACCTCGCAGGTCTCTATGATCCTATGCGCATCACAACTCCAGACCCTATAGCTACGAGAAGAAGTGAATAACCCAGAAAGATACCATCAGAAGAATGAGACTCAAATTTATCCAGGTTACCAGACTTCAAAATAAAACACTTGCAACCAAAAACATGATTAGAAACATGGCACGCCTATACCTCAATTTGTAAGAAGTGTGGTGCAAATGTGCTCCCAAGAATACGCGATTAGAAACATGGCAAGCAGTAGCTATAGCCTCGGCCCAAAGCTTTCTAGGAGTACTGTACTCGTCTAGCATCATCCTAGTCATCTCTACCAGAGTCCTGTTCTTCCTTTCCACTACGCCATTTTGCTGAGGGACGTAGGGAGAGGAGAACTGATGCTCTAAATCAGACTCCACACAGAAACTATCAAAATAAGAATTTTTGAACTCCGTGCCATTGTCACTACGTATAGCTCGTAGGGCACCAAGGAGCTCAAAAGACAACCTATGAACCAAACCCCTAAAATAGATAAAAGTCTCATCCTTCGAGGCCATGAAAAACACCCAAGAGTACCTCGAAAAATCATCAACAATGACAAGAACATTCTACTTCCCACCCACTGACTGCACTCTAGCTAGACCAACAGCTAGTGTTCATATGTAAATGCTATCCTGGTGCATCAATCATCACAACAGTGACTGGGATATGAGAAGCAGCAACCATCTTGCCAAGTCAGTAGGGAGAGCAAACTAAGTCTTTGACCATTTTGAGTTTGGCAAACCACGAATGAGGTCGTGGCTGCTAACTCGGGTCAAATGATCAAATCCAATGTGACCAAATCTCCTATGCCAGAAGGAGAGATCACAGGACTCTGAAGCAATCAAACACTGAAGAGAGTCTCCAGAAGAAATAGAAAAATCAGCACGAAAGACTCTTCCAAATCTAGAAATCCCGCAAACTAACCCTCCTGATGAATCGAGGATTCTACATGCATTACTCTTAAAACTCACCTCGAAAGAGTCATCAATAAGCTGAGAAACAGAGAGCAAGTTATACTGCAACTTACTTACTAAGGCAACATCCTTAAGAATAAAATTTTCATTTATGCAGATGATACCTTTAGCAATGACTCTACCTGAAGAAGCATCCCTGAAAGTGATCAAGTCATCATCGGAGGCTCGGACTAGGGAAGAGAATCAATGAGAATCTCCGGTCATATGACGAGAACAACCGGAGTCGACAATCCAAACATCTCTCTTCCCCATCCAACGAACCTGATCAAGACATAAGAGAGAAAGATGACTCAGTACTGGGATAAAGTGAAGACCTGGGAACCCAATACTGAACCACACGACGCCTTAGAGTACCAGCCACAGAAGAAGACTGGACTCAAGTGTCTCCCTGACATTTAACCCTAACAAGATCAGTAGCAACTCTAGTAGATGATCTAGGAGCTGGAACTAGGTTGACCCGCAATGGTGCAAAGGCCGGACCACCCTAGTGAGGCTGCCTAAAACTCTTACCAGAAAACACTTCACGTCGCTGATATCTACCTCGATGAGAAGAACGTGGAATATCAAGAGAACGGAGGAAATACTGACCACGAGCAGCTCCAAGACTAAAACTCGACTGAACAACATGAAAACCGAGTCCTGAACGCGGCCCAAAAACAAACGACTCTCTAACCTGTCTAGAAGCAATGCGTGCCTTAGGAGCACTCAAGGTCTGGGGATAACCATGAATACCACTAAGAGCAACGACACGCTCACGTCGAGTGATCTTAGCGCGCCTGAAATAGAAATCTACTAGCTGACCATCCTTCTTACAGAAGGTGCATGTGTACTTTGCCTTGCTAGAGGCAGAAGCAACAGGAGTAATAACCTTTTGATTAGAAGTCCCATGAACAACCCCAGCAGACCTAAACACAGTAATCCTAGACCCTGATTAAATCTGCTAATCTTAGATTGATCTAGAATGAGATTGAGCTTCTTCTTGCCTCCTACAAACTTCTCGAGAGTACTCATGAGATACTCACACTCCCTGAAGAAAGAGGCACATGAAGAACATGGAAGAGAGGAAGAAGAAGAAGAACCAGAAAGAGAAGCTCTCTTAGCACGTGCATTTTTCTCCCTCAGCACGACTACCTCAATCTTGTGGGCCTCACAAGAAATGCAAGACGCATTTCTAATCCTATGGGCTTGGTCTTCTAATTTCTTCCTAAGTTCGACTTGGATTTTATCCAAGTCCCCCTCAATCTCAGCACATCGCAAGCAACTTTCTTGTGACTTATCTAGTAAGTCCTTAGCAAGTTTAGCACACTTGACATTTAGATATTCATTGTCAAGTTTTAATTGCCTACAGCCCTCACATGAGCTGACTTGTTCCTTAGAAGCATGCATTTCAAGTTCATCGTTTCTAGAAGAAAGCTTCCTAAGGTGATCGCTCATGGTATTAATTTCAGCAAGCAATTTAGGGCAATTTTCACATGAGAGAGTAGAGTGAGCATAAAGAAAACTAGCCTCAACAGGAATAGCATCAACAGACTAGTACTAGTATTCTTCAACCTAAGACCATCAAGTTCAGCAAGCACACTATCGTGTATGGTTCTTAGGTTCTCTAACTCCTCAAGCAAGGCATCACACAAAGAACAGTCATCAGTGACTCAGGAGGGAGAAGATCAAAGAGAAGCTAACTCCCGAGTTAAGGTACCTACTTCCTTCTCTAGCTCAATACACCTAGCTCTAACTCTAGCATGAAATTTTCCTAATTTACAGAAAGCTTCATTGAGCTGGTCATAGGAGGGTACCTCGTCCGAATCGCTGTAGAGCTCGGAGTCGCTGATGCCGTTTGCGTCGGCCATGAAGCACATGCCGGTGAGGTCGTCGCTGCCTTTCTTCTCTTGCGGTTCATCCTCACCCTCATCGCTCCATGTCTTCGTGTCGGAGAGGTTGATGTCATCGAGTGCGGCGAGGACGTGGTGGAAGAGCTTCTTGTTTTTGGAGAAGTTACGGTACTTCTTCTCACGCGCTAGATCACGAACTGGAGACTTCTTATTGTGGTTCTTGTCGATGTAATCGTTCTTTGCTGAACCGTCGATTTCGTTCTTTGCCTTCTCCAGTTTGGGGCAATTCGCTCGAATGTGGTTGGGGCCACCACACTCGAAGCAGGTGATCATGCCACCTCTCTTCCTTTCTCTCACCCTCTTGTAGGCACGAGAAAACTTGCGAGCAAGAAGAGCAAGCTCATTTTCTAGAAATTTTTCCAGTTGGTCATCGCTTAGCTCGCAAAGGGTGGAGAGGGAGAAACCAACAGAAGAATCAGAAGAAGAAGATCCAATGGGATCGGTGACCAAAGCCATCGATTGAGATTTCGTCTTTCGAGAGACGACATCGATCTCATGAGTCTTCAGGCACGAATAAAGCCTGTAAAGAGTCAGAGTCGACAAGTCGGTGGTGTCCTTGATGGTGGTTACCTTCATCTCCCAAACTCTAAGATCGAGTGCAGCCAAGAAATGGCGAGCATTATCCGAGTCAGAGTATATGCAGCTAACTACTCGGAGATCACTCAAAATCTTAGTAAAGCGACTGAAACACTCATCAAGACTCTCACCAGCGTGTTGTTCAAACTTGTTGTACTCACGCTTGTACTGGTCCTGCCTCAAGGTCTTGATTTGAGTAGTGCCCTCATGGTAAGCATCAAGGGTTACCCAAATCTCGTGAGCAGAACGGAGGTGAGAAATCCTATCATACTCACTGCGGCTAAGACCCTGTATGAGAATGTTCCTTGCCTTAGTGTTAGCCTCAACGTCAGCCATATTGCCGGCCGTGACGTTTTCATCAGTAGGAACCTCATACGGGAGTTTCACCTTCTGTCATATCAGGAAGCCCTGAGCAGTGATGTATGACTCCATCCACGATTTCCAAAACGAAAAATCAACTCCAGAAAAAATAGGAGGCTTGGTGGAATACTTGCCCATCGTCATGGCTCTTGAGACCGGTCAAGATCTATGAAAGAGTAAAACCGGCTCTGATACCAATTGAAGGATCGAGATGGCGATCAGAGGGGGGTGAATGATCCCAAATTAAATTTTATCCCACAAAGAAGATCACAAATGCAATTCTTCACCCAAAGAAACCAAGCCAAGATACTTAGGTATCAAATGAAGGCGGAAGAATCAATTTTCATAAATTTCAGCCTGCGGCTGGCACTATCGCCCATGTAGGGGCGGCACTACCGGGGTTACTGCAGCTACAGTAAAAACAGGCATATGAACAATGATTTCAGCACGAGTTCAAAAAGAAAAATTGAGGAATCTTTTGATCCACTGATCCAAACTTAATGAAACTTTGTGGACACCTTTCTATGGATGTCAGGAACCTATCCCAACCGGGGATTGCAAGAATCGTGGGTTCTTGATGACAAATATGATCCTATATGGCTTCCCACATGTGATAGCAAGCTAGAACACAAGACAAGAACACCCAAAACCCCAATCTTCCAAGATTAATCCTCTCAAGAACAAAAATCAGTTTCTTGTGAGAAAGAGCACAAGTCTTACCTAGATGATTGGGATATGGTCTGAATAAGACTCATCCATCAATCATACATCCTCAGCATAAGATCCAAAAGCATGTAGAAGGAGGGGAGGCAAATCCAAAGTGCATAAATGTAAATTGCAAGAATGTAAAGACTAAATTTAAGTGCGAAATGTAAATGCGGAAAGTAAATTCAGAATTGAGAGGAATGGATTAAACTTTCATTTCTGGAAGGGAGGTTTACAAAGCCTCACAACAAAGTGGGCAAAGCTCAAAAGAGCACAACAACCTCAAAAACCTTCAAGAAGGGAAGGCACCCCTACCCCTATATTTATGCTACTCTTGGGCCACCTACCACCCTTGGATGAGCTTCTAAACCCTAGAGCACTCGTCAAGTGAAGGGATACAGGTAGACTACGCTAGCACACAATTAAAATTTCTATCTCGTAAACCAGAAAACCACGCAAGTAAATGATCATTGATCATTACCACTAGACGCGCAGTGCAGCGGAAGGAAGTTGATGCAGCCCGAATCAACGAAGTGCGTGTCCTATTGCAGTAGTCGATCTTCCTCGTGTGGTGGCCAATCTTCCTCGCGTGGTGGTCGATCGTTCTGATCAGTGTCGCAGTAGCAGCAACACCTCTACTGGCGTCCACACATTCGGGAAAAGAACGCCGTACGCCGGTGTGCCAGCACCAGAGCTCACGGGAAGTCTCAAGTAGAGACGGCTAGGGTTTCGGTGGCTAAGCCCTCTCACCTGTCAATTGCAACCACGAACTCTCTTTATATAGCTGTCCCCTCTCCTGCGGTGGAACCCTACATTAGAGCCCAACTCATGGACAAAGCCCACTTGGCCCATTATTGACGGATCCAATCCATACCACTATATTCCAACCCCTTAAGTGTGTGACCCTGTAGGTTGATGTATATTTGGACACGACTCGAAAACACCTTTCCGATCGATAATCGACAGTGGTACCTAGCAGTACATATCGATTCCCAAATATCCATAAAGCATCGGATGAACCTACTATAATGTGATAATGTCATGTTCCCTTTGCTTCACGATATCAGATCAAGCTCAAGGCGAGAGTCATGTCTTCCTATAACAACTCGATCTCTTCACTCATACTGTAGTGGAATAATTTATCTGGATTGACTCTCAATCACATCTGGTATGGCCATGCACTTACTTAATCCATCTACCTCGAGGGGCCCAGAGATATCTCTATGTTATATAGGAGGAGCAAATTCCATCTTGATCATTCATGTACCTCAGCATGTTTCATAGTAAACCCGAAAGCTTCCTTTATAACTACCTGGTTAAAGAGTAGCGTTTGGTAGCTCCTAAGTAAACCATTACACATCTAGGAAACCAATGACGATATCAGGTCTAAGGAATATACATACACTATGCATGAGACCAACTGATGACACATAAGAATATATATAACAATTCTCGCAGTGTCTTATATGGGTCTATCCAACGAATGTTCTCTAACATGTGTCCACATTATTGATTAGATATCTCCATATCTCCATGAACCGTGAAACATAGTCATCAATCAATACATGTGCTGATCTATGAAACATAATCGTCCTATATTATGATAACCGATCAGGGATGACTTGAATAATATCAATATATGGAAAAAGTTGCATGAACAAGTCACTTACTTGTTGATTAATCCAATCGATATTTATTCAAAGGACAAACAATTATATTGTTCCATAAATATAAGGCGTGATACAATGATCTCTATGATTGACTCAAGGGCATATCACTAACATCAAGGGCTAGGATTAATCCTCTCAACCAGCCATGCAAGGGCTCACCCAAAACCCACACACATAATGGGTTTTCTTGCACAGTTTTAAAGCACACTAACTAGACCTGCTAACCTATCAACTAGGCCAAGATCAATTAGCCCTCATTGAACCATGCAGCACCTAGCTAGCATCTCGTCTATTCCTTGTCTTCACGGCTTGCCACGACTCTATTTTCGATCATCTTTCGGCGATTCCCGATCGTTTGAACCTCCGGCGCACGTCGCCTAGTCCCGATCATCCTTCACCTCACTATGATCTAGCATCGTCGACCTGCAACCATCAAAAACAAGAAACACATCACATAGCATTGTTCAAAATGATATGCAATATATCTCACGCAATTTCAAAATTCAAACTCAACATTCGCTCTATTGTCCGGCACTACCGCCTCCTAGGGCCGGTAGTGCCTCTCGGCCGGCACACCGCTCCCACATGGCCGGTAGTGCCGCTCCCCTGAAGAACCAGCGAACACCCTCTCTGGAATATAACTACCGCACCCTTCGGCCGGTACTACCGCTCCCACATGGTCGGTAGTGCCGCTCCTGGCAGAGACAACTCAAATTGCTTCATTTTAAAAATCCAATTCAAATCAAACTCAGAGCAAACCTAGCTCAAACACAGTCAATAACTTATCACCAACAATGATAGACCTCCACATGGTCTTTCATGTTTGAATAAATTGGACAAAACCGGACAAAGCATTTAGTAATATAGGTAGGAATTACTTGGCGCATAGAGTTTAGTTCGGTGTCTATGTTCACCTTACTACTTCTATGATATAAATGATACTATGGATGAACTATGAATAGAAACTACAACTAAGGTCTTTTGGAATTAAAAACACTACGGGATAGAAAAGAAGTCATGCTTGCTGTCATAGGCCCTATGCAGCAAGATCCTTCTGTGTCTTTTCCTTTTGATTTTCTAAGGGTGTAGGTCTTGCCTTTCTTCCAATTACTCTCGTAGACATCCACCCAAAATTGATCTTCAGGGCATCCTTAGACTACTCCTTGACTTAAGGCATGGTGATTTGCTCCTTCAGCTTCTTTAGCTAGCCAAAAACTCATTGCGAGCTTTCCATAAATAAGCAGATTTAGAATGGTAGGCCGGTGCCTTTCTTTTGTCTTCCTCTATTTGAGGCGAAGGTTTTCAACTGGTGAAAACCTCTGACGCAACTGGGTAGTTTAGCCAAATTTTTCACTCAATGAACACCTTGTTGTACTTATCCGACCCATCGATCTATTAGAAGAATAAGCACTTCTCGGAATGCTGGAATTATACATGGATAAAGTTAGAGATACAAAAAACGCAACATGCATTGTGAAATTTACATATGTGATATTGACTTACGTGGATATCCTTGCACGTGTTGAAAGCTCGCCCGGCGTTGTCTGGATGTATGGACTGAATGATCCATGATGGAGTACCACAGTCACAGGTTGGATGTGAAAACTAGGGGTGACACAAATGTATCATTACAAGAACAATCTTTGTAAGTTACTGCCTTCTTGGTAGCCCACTTTCGCTTCCGAAGCATCGCTGCGCATTCCAACATCCTGAATCCTGGCGGTGTGGTGGAGTGTTGGGTGTGGCAATGCCTCCGGTGGAATGTTGGCTGTGGTGGTTGCCCTGGTGATGTGTTAGCTATGGTGGTGGAGTGTCTCTCGTTTTTATAGGCAGTTTGTGCATACTAGTGCATCATAAATATTATGTAACAGTGGTGTGAGTAAAGCTGGTAGGGCTTGTCAAGTCCCTAAGCAAAGCTAGTGGGAGTTGTAAATCACTGAGGAAAGCTGGTGGGAGTTGTCAGAGAAAAGATGATGGTGTTGTCAATTCACAGGAAAGCTAGTGGAAGTTGTCAAGTCACTGAGGAAAGCTGGTGGTGTTATCAATTCACTGAGGAAAAGATGATGGGAGTTGTCAAGTCACTGAGGAAAGCTGGTGGAGTTTTCAATTCACTGAGGAAAGCTAGTAGGAGTTATCAAGTCAATGAGGAAAGCTAGTGAAGTTTTTAATTCACGAGAAAAGCTAGTAGAGTGATCAATTCACCGAAGAAAGCTGGTGGGAGTTGTCAAGTCACTAAGGAAAGCTAGGAATTTTCAGTACTTAATGAAGGAAATACGATTAGAAGGCATGTTGGGTTCGTAGTGCAATTTTGCCGACTACGCCTATGATACAAATGGCAAGGCACACGACCGAACCAACCACACTACAATTACAATACATGTGTGCCTTTGGAATGAAAATGACATGGTGTGTGTACATGAGCTCTAGGCACTGTGGTGAAGGCCCCTAAAGATCAAATGGGACACCGTACGACACCCATATAGAGTGTTGATCATCAAGACAGCCTAGATGCGACTGGTTGTCATGAGAGTGGCAGGCGTAATTGTAGCTCAGATTGGCACAACAACAATAAGGGTGATAGTCACTACCGAGGTGGATCTCCTCCTCATTGTTCCTTTCTCTGATCCTTTGCATCCTGTTTGCACCAAAATTTGGCAAGTCTAGTCAAAATCAGCAATAAAGTTAGACATGTGGAAATTAATGGACAGATTGGAAAGATTTGAAGATATTTGGTAATGGCAAGATCTTTAAGGAAATAACGGTCCGAGATAAGGCCGATACGGATCGGGAATTGAAACGTGTTGTAAAAGGATACGATCGGCCGACGGGTATAAAAGAAGGGTCAAAGCAAACTGCGAAGGGATCCAACACAATACAATCGACCAGCCTTTACTTTCTTACTTTTTCATGTCGACTAGGAGTAGCTTTTGTAACTTAGTCATTGTAATTCGATCTTGATCAACAAAGTTGCGCATCGCCGATCGTTGATCTTCTTCAAGTTATGCTCCAGGTTTGATTTGTTCTGATTTGGTTGCGCATCGCCTTCTTCAGAACCGATCTACCTTTATCATCTGATTAGCCTTGATCGGTTAATTAGACTTACCTTGTTACCTCGATCTTGATCGGCTCCAAGCTGATTAAGTCTGAGCCGATTGATCTCCACGATCGGCTTTGTGTGAATTTCATATTTTTACCTTGTCGGTTACAGGTCAAATCGACTGGCACGCTCTGAACCCGGTGTTCGTCTGGTGTGCTGTTGTCATAAACCCTACATCAAGTTTTTTGACGCCAACACACTCTTGGCACGCCCGGTGGGACCATGTCTTCATCAGGAAAGTCGATTCCGCCATCCGATCTCAACACAGAAGCCATAATCGTCCCAACAATGAACGATTTGACTGAAGAACAACGTCAAGAGATTGAAGCTCGAAAGACTGCGTTGGAAGAGATGATGCTAAGTTGTTATCAGAAAACTAGACGTGGCGTCACTCAAAAATCCGCCCTACCGACGGTCAATGCCCTGGGAAATGCGGGTGCCACAGAACCGGTAAGCCGATATCTACCTGCTCAAGCCGAACTATCAGCTATATTAATTAGTCTGTGCACCACGCCTTAATAAACCAATCATCGGCTCTTGTGACAAAGCTTAAGCCGATGATAGCAAATAGTATTAAAACTATAGCCCAGGAGTTAGCCTCGTCAGGTAGTCTGTTTGACCCATTGCAAGCTCTGCCGAATTATCCTGTTTTTTCGCTGGCCCAAAATACGCAGAGCACACCGGCCGATCCTAAACCATCGGCTGTAACCCCACCCCCTACCATGATGCCTACTCAGCCCACTATAATATTGCCTAAAGACCCTCGGCCAAGTGGGGTGAGCCATTACCACGCATACACCGACACCGCTAAGTTGGACGCATCAACAAATCTGCCGCCGTCGGCTCCGTTCTATACTTTACTACAATCGGTTTCACAGTCGATTGGGCCTGAAAGATACCCGCATGAACCTACTCTGCTTAGAAATCCAGGTCCGCATAGGGTAGTAACTTATTGAGCCTTTCGTCCCAATACCGTAACCTCAAGTCGGGCATAATAGGTATGATCGTAATACTGTGTGCGTCGACTCAAGATAATTGGCAACCCGAGTTTGCACTCGGTGCGAGAATGCTAACTATGATCAACATTATCAAGGGCTGCGGTGCCAATGGCCCATAATGTAAATCGGGCCGACCAAATCTCCATTGCCTTGAGGGACCAATTCGCATATCAGAAGGGAAGGTTATCGCCACGTAAAGCCGTATCCGATTACATAGATCGTATGCCTTACACCCACAATTTCAGAGTCCCGGATTTTGCAAAATTCTCTGGTGACGACTCAACTACTACTCTAGAACACATCGGACGCTTTATCGCTCAATGCGGCGAAGCAGCTCAATCCGATGGATTGAAAATAAGATTGTTCCCGTTGTTACTGTCCAGGGCAACCTTTACTTGGTTTACTTGTTTGCCTCCGAATTCGGTCCACTTATGGAACGATTTGGAAAGCCGATTCCACGAATATTTTTTCTCAGGAAGTTTAGAACTAAGGATTCCCGACCTAATTTCTGTTCGCCAGAGATTTGGAGAATCGGTAACTGACTACATTAAGAGGTTCAGAGAAATTAGAAACCGATGTTTTAGTGTCACATTGCCCGACAACCAACTTGCAGATTTGGCTTTTCAAGGATTAAATCCACCACTTAGAGAGAAGTTTGGAGGGCAAGAGTTCAATGATTTAAGCCATCTGCTTCATCGTGTATCGGTTCAGGAAAGCCGATTCTCAGATAATAAAGCGTTTAAAGATAGATTTAAAAATAACGGCAATAAATATGGTGGATTATTGCCCAAGCGATTCTTCGGAGGATGATGAAGCAGAAATAAATATAGCCGAATGAGTAAAAGGGTCTAAAAAGTCCCTGGTCTGTTCTTGGCTAAAGCCGACTAGAAATAAGTCGGAAGTTAAGTATGCTTTTGATGTTTCCAAATGTGATCGTATTTTTGATTTATTATTACAAGAAAAGATAATACGATTGCCCGAGGGACATATTATACCATCAGCTAACGAGATCAAGAAACGCAGGTATTGCAAGTGGCACCACTCTTTTTCTCACAATACTAACGACTGCAATATTTTTCGTCAACAGATCCAATCGGCTATTGAAGATGGTCGGCTAAAATTTTTTGATGAGCCGACCATGCAAGTTGACGCTGATCCATTCCCAATTAACATGGTTCAATGTTGGCTAAAGGAAAGGAGCCGATGCATGATGAGCCAAAGAAGGATCGACAGGTCAATATTCAGCCGAATTCAGACGGCGACCAGACGTTGAAAATTACGATCGGCTCATTACAAATAGAAGCCGATCACGAAGGAAAAAATTCGAGGACCATTAAACCCAAGGGAAATCCTCAGGTGGGTAAATGGTACAAAGCTGAAAAATTGCCATCCAGACAATCGGCCAAAAGGCCAGGTGCAACGTTTTCACAATTGATGGAGAAATACGAAAGAATGAGTAGCCGACCACGATATCCTGCTCGCCGGTCGAATAATTTATATCACACTGAAAACGTGGAGAGGGCCCATAGAATGTGTCCTTTTTGGCAGTTTTGTTGGGAAAGGGGAGTAGCACTGCCATCTCCGTATACATGTCCGATGGAGCATTACCCCCGAGACGATTGGTCAAGACAATCGGCTAGAGATAGGTTGTCCGGGCCAATTCGAGATCATGGCCAGAGTTACAGAAGGCCTGTCCGTGAAAAAATATCTGAACCAAACCAGGTACCGAACCAGGTCGAAACACGGAGGCCCAATTCAGACCGGGAAGATTTGGCTGGCCAGATACGAAAGCCAATAGAGCCCAAGCCTAGGTGGTGTCCGTCCGGCCTTAGCCGATCGCAGTGTAGACGGCTTCAGAGGCTAAGGACGCAGGAGATCCGAGAAGCCAACGCCGAAAAACAGAGAGATGAGACTTTCAATGAGCTTCGTCCGGTCAAGGTTGTGAAAAAAAGAGTGGAGAAGAAAGGAACAAGCTGAGGAAGATTTTGAATCGGCAGATGATCTAGATTCTCCCATGATTAGGGATGATACACCCCCAATGGATATCAATATGGTATTCACGTTGCCAGCCGAATTCAAAATCAAAACTGAATCGGCTAAAGAAACTTTTGCCCAATCATGCTCGGGAGTCCAAAACGCAATCTTCGAGAAGCCAAGAGACGATCATCGGCATCTGAAACCATTATATCTAAAAGGGTATATAAACGGAAAGCCGATATCAAGGATACTGGTAGACGGTGGAGCCATAGTAAACTTGATGCCCTATACAATTTGCAAGAAACTGGGTAAGTCCGATGAAGACTTGATTAAAACTAACATGGTTCTAAACGACTTCACTGGTGATCCAACTGAAGCCAAAGGCGTCATGGTTACAGAACTGACTGTCGGTAGCAAAACTTTGCCGATTGCATTTTTTGTCATCGACGCCAAAGGCAACTATAGCGTTCTACTTGGGAGAGATTGGATTCACGCCAATTACTGTATTCCATCGACTATGCATCAAGCGCTTGTCCAATAGAACAGAGAGGAAGTTGAAATTGTCACGGTCGACACATTGGCTCACATTGCCATGGCCAGTTCCGACACAAATTGGCAACATGAAGAAGCAGGATGTATATCGGGAAAGACACTAGAAGATTGCGATTTCATCTGCGTGAGCAAAACAGGACTTATGCCGATCAGTGTCAAACCAGGCACGTTTGATCGAGCAAACGAAGTGCTACGCCGATGGGAACAAGAAAAACAGTGAAGGCATTACAAGATAAAATGCAAAGCTGTCGGCAAACAACGGATAGCTATGAGGCTATAGAAGACTTTCAAGAGGTTGAAAAGTTGGGTCAAGGCTTTACGTCCACCGATCTGCTTGGAGAAGTTGATATAGGTAGTGGTGATAGAAAAAGACCAACTTTTATTAGCGCGAAATTAGATGTAAAATATAAAGAGAAGTTAATCGAAATTCTTAGAGAATATAAAGATTGTTTTGCTTGGGAGTATCACGAGATACCTGGTTTAAGCCGACAATTGGTAGAACATCGGCTACCCATTAAACAAGGTTATCGGTCGTTTAAATAGTACCCTAGGCGTTTTAATCCGGCTCTGTATAAAATTATAAAAGAAGAGATAGAGCGATTGTTGGAGGCTAAATTTATAAGACCTTGTCGATATGCGGAGTGGGTTTCCAACATTGTTCCAGTCATGAAGAAAAACAAAAAACTTCGAGTATGTGTCGACTTTAAAGATTTGAATAAAGCGACACCGAAAGATGAATACCCGATGCCGATAGCCGACATGCTTATCGATGCTGCATCAGGGAATAAAATCATAAGTTTTCTAGATGGAAACGCCGGATACAACCAGATACTCATGGCAGAAGCCGATATACCAAAGACAGCTTTTAGATGTCCTTGAGCCATAGTTTTATTCGAGTGGACGGTTATGACTTTTGGCTTAAAAAATGCTAGGGCAACATATCAACGAGCCATGAACCTGATTTTTCATGACTTAATCGGTCACATCGTTGAAATATATATTGACGATGTCGTAGTAAAATCGGCAGATGATTTGCAGCATTTGGCCGATTTAGAAAAGGTTTTCCAAAACATAAGATCACATGGCTTAAAGATAATCCTTTCAAATGTGCGTTTGGCGTGTCGGCCGGGAAATTTTTAGGCTTTATGGTACATGAGAGAGGTATTGAGGTTAATCAAGCAAGAGTGAAAGCCATAGCCAACACCAAGCCACCGGCATGCAAAAACGAATTACAGAAGTTGATCGGCAAGATCAATTATCTACGGAGGTTTATCTCAAACCTTTCCGGCAGAATTCGTGCTTTTACCCCGTTGTTGAAATTGAGGGATAATCAAGAATTTGTGTGGGGAGCCGACCAGCAAAAGGCTTTTGATGATGTTAAAAGATATTTGTCCAGTCCCCCGGTTTTGGCTACACCACGAAAAGGGGTTCCTTTCAGACTATATGTATCGGGTGAAGAGGAAACTATTGGAGCTGTTCTAGCACAAGAGGTTGATGGTAAGGAAAGAGTTATCTTTTATTTAAGCCGAAGACTACTTGATGCGGAAGTCACGTACCCTTTTGTTGAGAAATTGTGTTTATCTTTATATTTCTCATGCACGAAGTTAAGGCATTATATATTAGCATCGGCTTGTAAGGTGATCTGTAAAACCGATGTTATAAAATATATATTATCAGCTCCAATCCTACGGGGTCGACTTGGCAAATGGGCTTATGCTTTGGTTGAGTTCGACTTGTCTTATGAATCGGCCAAAGCAGGCAAGGGCAGGTTCTAGCCGATTTTATAACAGGACATGACACTACTGCCGACTTGGTATCCGTAGCTCCGTGGAAATTGTTTTTTGATGGGTCTGTATGCAGAGAGGGCGATGGAATCGGTGTAGTACTCATATCACCTAAAGGGCGTAATTTCGAATTCGCATTTCGGCTGAATAGCCGATGCTCAAACAATCAGGCAGAATATGAAGCATGCTCAAAGGTTTGCAATTATTAGAAAATATCGGAGTATGTGCGGTTGAGGCGTACGGGGATTCTATGTTAATTGTACAGCAATAAAAGGAGAATGCCAATGCCGAGAAGAAGTACTGTTGAAATATCTAGAACAATGCTTCGAGATAATCGGCTCATTTACATCATTTTCTATCGGTCATATCCCTCGAGAATTGAATGATAGAGCTAATGCCCTGGCTCAACAGGCATCAGGGTACAAACACTTTGACCGATATCTGGTAACTGAGCTAATGGATAAAGCCGTCATGTGCGTGGATGTCGCGGATTGGAGAACGCAAATAAAGAATTACCTGATCGATCCATCTGAGCCGACAGAACGCAAGGGTAGGCAACAAGCTTTGAAGTACATTGTTATGGACGATACGTTGTATTATGGGACGATGGAAGGATTGCTATTAAGATGTCTTGGGGCCGAAGAAGCACGAGTGGCAGTGGGTGAAGTGCATGAAGGCATTTGCGGTTCTCATCAATCGGCTCATAAGATGAAATGGATGCTCAGACGGACAGGTTATTTTTGGCCGACAATGCTAGAAGATTATTTCAAGTATTATAAAGGATGTCGACCTGTCAGAAGTTTGGCAACATACAACTAGCACCAGCATCAGCCTTGCACCCAATTATCAAGCCATGGCCGTTCAGGGGCTGGGAAATAGATGTAATCGACCAAATATTTCCTGCTTCAAGTAAAGGTCACAAGTTTATTTTGGCTGCAACAGATTATTTCTCTACATGGGTTAAAGCTATACCACTTAAGAAAGTAACCAGTGTTGAAGCCATCGGCTTTGTTAATGAGCATATTGTTCGTCGGTTTGGGATACCGCAAATAATTACGACCGATCAAGGAACGGTGTTCATGTCTAACGAGTTTCAGAGTTACACGACAAGTCTAGGGATTAAACTGTTGAATTCATCCCCGTACTATGCTCAGGCTAATTGACAAGCCGAGTCGTCCAACAAAACGTTAATCAAATTGATCAAAAGAAAGATTGATGAAAAACCAAGGAATTGGCACTCAACTCTATCGGAGTCACTTTGGGCGTATCGGCTAGCCTACCACGGAGCAACAAAGCTTTCATCTTACCAGCTAGTGTATGGTCAAGAAGCCGTATTACCCGTTGAAATCAATATTGAATCTATACGAGTGGCCAGACAAAACGGTTTGTCGGCTCAGGATTATAACAATTTGATGATCGACAACTTGGATGAATTGGCAGAATTACGTTTGTCCACACTTGATCGGCTTAAGGAGAATAAAATCAGGGTTGCAAGGGCGTATAATAAAAAGGTCATGCCTAAGTCTTTCGATCAAGCCGATTTGGTATGGAAAACGATATTGCATGTTGGTTCGAAAGATAACCAATTCGGAAAATGGTCACCTACGTGGGAAGGACCATACAAAGTTAATCGGCTAGTTGGTGGAAATTCATACGTAATAGAAACGTTGGAAGGATATGTTTTGCCTAAAGCTATTAACGGGAAATATTTAAAGAAGTATTATCCTAGCGTTTGGGTTGGAGCCTAGCCAACTAAGGATCACGTTCAAAAAGCCGAGTTAACACGATGCTGTTAATCGGCTAACGAGATTATAGACTCAGACTGAAATTACAGGAAAGTAAATTAAAATCGGTTAAACAGCTGATTATAAGCATAGCAAAAGTTACAAAGTATTCAGAACAAGTGTTTCTAAAAAATGGCCAATGGACTTTTACATCTCAGAAGTTAATTTTGGATGCCTGAGCCCGGGAGGTTTGCGCCTAAAGCCGACAGAGCACCTGCGGCCTTTGCAATTACACATTGAACTTCGTCAATGATGCAATCATCTTCCTTAGCGCTCCCTGGCACTAGCACCACCTTGGTAATTTGTTTCTTCACGCCGACCACGGCCATCGCAAGTCCTAGCTTTTGATCCTTGATGGTCGATGAAGTCTTCTCAAGGGTGTGCTGGCCTTCAGTGATTAGCCTATCCGTCTTGGCCAACTCCTCCATAAGAAACTTCTTGGTTGTTTCGAGCTGACCGAGGGAGGTCTTCGTGGTCTTCATCAGTTCCGTATCGGCGTCAAATTTTTGCTTCTTAGCCTTAGCATCAGCCACGAGCTCGTCCAAAGTTTTCTGGTCGGCTTCTTGAGCTTTGCGCTGAGCTATTCTTGCCTCAGCTGCCTCCACCTCAGATCTCCTATCGTCCAGATGGCACACGTTGAGGAGAGCTTCCATGGCCTCTGGGGGCAGATCGGCTTCAACTGCTGATAAGGCATCACAGATCGGCTGATTATTGGCCAGGATCTCCGATTGCGGCCTCATGACCAGGTCAAAAAGCTTGTTTAGTTTTTCTTTCGTGCCTGGAGTGGAGGTCACTGCAGCCGATGCCTCCTTTCACACTTCGAGGATTCTCCTGATCTCGGCGTCATAGTCATCAGTGGCCATGATCTCCGGGTCATCGAGATCGGCCAAGGAGAAACCCAACAGATTGGTCAGGTCAGAAAGCTCCGGTAGGTCGGCAGTGGTGTTGGGGTAGGTGTGGTCGAAATCGGCACGTAATCGATCTTCAGAAGATCGACCAAGATCTCTGCGACTTGAGCAGATTGCGTTGGCTAAAAGAAGTAAAATACAGAGTAAGCCAACGTACCAAAATACATAATTTACTAAACGAAGTATGATGACCTACCTCTCCAGTAGCCGACGCATGCGGCGAGCTCTCGTTGCTCTGCTCATTGGGCTTAGGGACCTTCTTGGCAGCGGCCTTGGTATACTTTCGCTTCTTTTCTGAAAATTTATCGGGTAAAAAAGTCTTGTCAGATGAAAATTGGGTGAACAATAAAAGAAAGCTGATAAAATACTTACTGGGTTGTTTCTGCTTCTCCAAGTCTGATAGAGATAGGCTCTGAATGCCCAAAGATCCAGAAGCGTAGCCTGTGATGGCAGCCGATTGTTGTTGTTTCTTAGGATGGCTATCACCCGATGGGCCTGAAGCTGCCCTCTTTCCAATAGCCTTGTTCTGCAGAGGAAAAAACAAAATTAGATTCAAGGTAAAACTTCATGAAAGACAAAGTGGGAGATTTAGACTCTAAGCCGATACCTCGCTAGAAACATTCACGTTCGTATTAGTATATCCCGACGAAGTGGCCTCACTGCTAGAATCGGCATTAGACGCTAACGTCGGCTCTGGAAGATTTGGAAAAAATTCATTAATAATGTTTGACGGAGACTTTGACCGATAAAGGGCTTCTGCAATGACCGACCACCATGTGGTATCCCCTCCTGCCCATCTGGTGTTCAGGAAGAAGTGTGGCAAAGACTGGACTTGCAGATCATCAGCTACTTCAAGGACAATTCCAGCTGATATAGCATTACGGACTCTGGCCCTTGGCTCAAGCCGATCGAGAAACTGAAAACTTGGGATCACTTGACCAAATCCCAGTTGCCTTGCGTAAACAGACGGATGGTAGAATTCGTATGACGGCTGGTATGTCCGATTTCTTGTATGAAGACTAGCATGAAGAATGCAGGGAGAAATGAAAATTTTATACAAGTCTAGAGTTTCCTGAGGCATGGAAGAATTGTCGGCTTCGAGATGAAGAAATGAAGGCCATGGAAAATTGGCCACAGAGCTATAACTAAAAAAGTCTCGCTGTTTCAAATCCTCATTGCTCAGATGAAGGAAGAAAGACAGGTACTTCCTCGAATCGGCTGCTGTGATTTTCGTCTCATTCCGAGAGCACATGATGAACCGTTCACCAAAAGATCGGCTTGCTCGATATTCGGGGATGGCGTTCTCTGGGTTGTCTTCTCTTGGGAATGCTGTATCATCAGTGGGTTCCAAACCAAAGGGTCGGCTAAAAAAGCAATGCAGCCAGACTTGGATAAACCATAAGGGACCACCCACGTTACCCACGGTAAAATCGGCAAAACCCGTATAAAGCTGACTTCTAATAATATGCATCATTTGGTACATCGCTCCGAGAAACATTTTTCCGAGTGCTAGCCGACGGCCTTCTACCAATCCTTCTGCAATAGTCTGATACACTTGAGTTGGCCCTAATGAAGCTCCACAAAACAGAAATCGGTCAAGCCACAGGTTAAGGAAAGCGATGTGCTCCTCGTCCGATACTAACCCATTTAATTGGTTATTATTGGCTATGTATTTAGACCATCCTTCACCTTTGGACCGAATCAGTTTGTACTTTGGTTTGGCACTGAAAGCCGATATTTGTTCCCCATCTGGTCTCAAGCAGCAGAGCTGAGCAACGTCCAGCAAAGTTGGGCCGACTAGACCGGTGTGAAACATAAAGGCATTGAAAGCATCCGACCAGAAATAACAAGCCGTGGCCACCAAGGGCTCATTGGCTTCTGGATCGGCTAAACTCAAATGAATACACTCGGCTATGCCCATTCTTTCTTAGGACTCCCTTTTTTGGGCTGCTACACGGTTATACCAGTTCTTTCACCCTTTAAGTGCAGTCGGCCAAGCCCTAAAACTCTTACTCCAACCCTCAATATTATACCCTCTAGCCGATAAAGGAAGGCGAGTTACTTCTTGATCAATAATTGTAGCTGCGTCTAAATTTCCTAGAGGACCAAGGAAAAACTGATCAATACTGTTGGGAATCGGGATTAGTACCTGGGAAGGATCCATTCAGTCAATCTTGGTGTTAAGAAGATTCAAGAGGTTAAGCAGAAGGAAGCCGATTGACTCAGAACAGAAAGCAAGCAGGAAGAAGCCGATTGTGAAGATCACGAGAGCTCAAGCGCGTGAAGAATGACCGAGGCGAGGGCCGCATTTTATAGCAAGGTAAGAATTTGAAGCGGCAGGAAACAAATCTCAAAGGACACGGGCAGTTAAAACGCACTACACGCATGTCAGAAAATTACGACGCGAATAAAGTAGTAGTTATTGAGCGAAGTTCAACAGTTAGCCGATGGGAAAAGCTGATAATTGCAATTTTTGACAGATGACAAGTCATCTCTCAAAAATGGGGGGCATATGTTTGCACCAAAATTTGGCAAGTCTAGTCAAAATCGGCAATAAAGTTAGACATGTGGAAATTAATGGACAGATTGGAAAGATTTGAAGATATTTGGTAACGGCAAGATCTTTAAGGAAATAACGGTCCGAGATAAGGCCGATACGGATCGGGACTTGAAATGTGTTGTAAAAGGATACGATCGGCCGATGGGTATAAAAGAAGGGTCAAAGCAAACTGCGAAGGGATCCAACACAATACAATCAACCAGCCTTTACTTTCTTACTTTTTCCTGTCGACTAGGAGTAGCTTTTGTAACTTAGTCATTGTAATTCGATCTTGATCAACAAAGTTGCGCATCGCCGATCGTTGATCTTCTTCAAGTTACGCTCCAAGTTTGATTTGTTCTGATTTGGTTGCGCATCGCCTTCTTCAGAACCGATCTACCTTTATCATCTAATTAGCCTTAATCGGTTAATTAGACTTACCTTGTTACCTCGATCTTGATCGGCTCCAAGCTGATTAAGTCTGAGTCGATTGATCTCCACGATCGGCTTTGTGTGAATTTCATATTTTTACCATGTCGGTTACAGGTCAAATCGACTGGCACGCTCTGAACCCGGTGTTCGTCTGGTGTGCTGTTGTCATAAACCCTACATCAAGTTTTTTAACGCCAACACATCCAAAACTCATAGTTGTTGATTTCTCCATCTGGAGCTACTCTTTCAGTTCCTCTAGGTGTAATAGAAGTGTGTGGATATAAACCTGGGCATGTATGTGATACAGCGGGCCAACTCACTCAGTGAACTTGCAATCCGTGGTCTCCAATGAAGAGTAAGTGTTAACAAGCAATATAGTGATACATGCATGGAAGTATAGCTTATACAACTCTTGGGCCACCTACCACCCTTGGATGAGCCTCTAAACTCTAGAGCATCCATCAAGGGCTAGGATTAAGGATTAACCCACTCAACCAGCCATGCAAGGATTCACCCAAAACCCACAACACAAATGGGTTTTCTTGCACGGTTCTCAAAGCACACTAACTAGACCCGCTAACCTATCAACTAGACCAAGATCCAATGGCCCTCATTGATCCATGCAGCGTCTAGCTAGCATCTCAACCGTTTCTTGTCTTCACAGCTTGCCACGACTCTGTCTCCGATCATCTTCCGGCGATCCTCGACCGTTTGGACCTCCGACACTCCTCGCCTAGTCCCGGTCAATCTTCGTCTCACCATGATCTAGCATCGTCGATCTGCAACCATCAAAAACATGGAAACTTCTCACATAGTAATGCCCACAAAGATATGCAAGAAATTCATCAAAGTTCACACTTTGAAATTCATCTTTGTTCGTTTTGGCTTGTGCTACTGCCCTCAGGCCGGTAGCACCGCCCATGGTGGTCCCGTGCTACCGCACTTAAGCCGGTAGCACCGCACTGTGCAAGAACCAGAGAACACCCCTCTCTGGAATTTTCACACCGCTCCAAAGTCCGGTGCTACCATTCGCCTGGTAGCACCATGCTACCATGGCCGGTAGCACCAGGAAAACAGAGAAGACCTCAAATTGCTTCTATTTGAAAATTCAATTCAAATCAAACTCAAACAAGAGCAACCTAAGCTCAAATTTAGTCAAATACTCATCACAAATCTGGGTAGACTTCCACATGGTCCTTCAATCTCCCCCTTGATGAGTATATTGACAAACACAACAAAAGGCATATGTTTTGAGTTTGAAGAGGATGAAGAAGAAAGCAATTTTTAGTTGCAAAGTCAAACTTGGTCCAAAGATAAGAACTGAGATCATGATCAAGTTGACAAAAGGGATTTTGGAGCTAAAACTAAATCTTCTTGAGTTTAATTTAAGAAAGAGCAGGTTTTCAACAAAAAGAAAACTCTAAAATCCAACAATACATGTCAAATGTGATTATGAGATTATGATCCAAAAGAGGTAGTAGCATAGTTTTACAAAGATCATAATAACCAAATAAGCATTCACATTTTTATCTTTTTAGTGATGCCTTTTCTACAATTTCTCCCCCTTTTGGCAATATAAGCATCATTTTTTTTGTATGCATGAAATGCAATCTAAAGAGCTTTGAAGATTATCCAATTAATCAAAATGGAAAGATATTACACCAAGCTTGTCAATTTTAGAATATGGCTAAACTAAGACATGTCCAAGGCCAATAAATTTTATGAAAAAGCTCAGTTTACAATATTTCATTTTAGCATGATTTAACAAGTGCAAAACTTAGCAAAGTTTCAAAGCTAGAAGCAAAACCACTCAAGGATCAAATGGAAAACCGAGAGTTCAACCTACTCAACACTTTGGGGAATTTTGAAGCGCATATAAGGTCCTTTAAGCTCATTTTTCAATTTATGCAAATTTTCTTTAAGACTTTTGAAAATCATAGCGGGGTGCAAATGTTTGACATTATTTGCATTCTTTACCCACTTATGTGTTTGATATTTGATTTTTTTTAATTGACTCATGCCATTTTCGATCATCTCAAGAGGGACTCTTAAGAGAATGATCTTGGTCATACACAATATATTTCAAGTTCATCCGAAGTGCAATAGGAAGCAATCTCGTGAATATAAAGTGTTGAGGTCAATTTTGCACAAAAGAGTCATTTTTTTTAATTTTCAATTTAGCACATATGAGAATTCTGAAAGACTCAAATATGGATCAAACAAATTTCACCCAAGTTGCTATAGGGACTCTAGAGAAATCCAAAATTTCACAATTCATGGTAAAAACCCCTAGAGAAGAAACTTAGTAATTAAAAGCAACATGTTTTATCAAGTTTTCATTTAAAGCTTTCAAATTTTTCAGATTTTAATAAGTTTAGCATGATAAATGGACTTTGACATATCTAAGCTAGTGATTTTCTTCAAAAGATATAGCATGATGTATTTCGTGAAGATTGAGTCAATTGCATAATAGACAAAGCTCATAAAACAGAAAATGCATTTTAAATGCAATATATGAACAGATTCCCAAACTCCCCCTCAACAAATGAATCAATTTTATGCTCAAATCTGGTTAAAGTTGAGTTATTATCAAGATTAGGCATAAAGAAAACCAAAATGAACTCAATAACAACCAGAAAAACAGAATGAGGAGAAGAAGTCGAGAAACTGCAAAACTGGATGGCTATAGAGCATAGAAAAGATAATAGAGACTCACTACGGCTCAAACTCGCTTTTATCTTCCCCGTGACTGACATAGGGAAGCTGACTCTAGATCCCAAGTAAGGAGTGCACACAGACCCTGTCTACCCAGGAGGCCCAACACTTGCTAGACTTATAAGACTGTGAGGGAACTCAACCTAGAGAGAAGAGAGAACAACTAATCACTCATGATAGCAACCTAAAGCACAAGATAAGAGGTCCGTGCAAAGCATGCCGGAAGTCTAAGTGAGTGAACTCAACTCAGGAAAACAAGCCCAATGTCACCCAGAAGAAAGAAAAAGCAAAACTGGAAGATAACGTAACGTATTATACATAATATACAAACCAGCTCCCCCTCACGATAAGCCGTAAGGGCTCACGACTTCAAACTCACTCCTCAAGGCAACAAATCTGGAGCTATCCAAAGACTTGGTGAAGATATAGAATAACTGAAGGTCACTCTCTACGAACTGAAGCATGATATCCCCTTTTCCACATGGTCTCTAAGGAAGTGATATCTAATATCAATGTGCTTGGTCCGGGAATGCTGCACTGGGTTCTTAGCAATGCAAATAGCAGAAATGTTATCATAGAAAAGTGCCACACTCTCTATCTCTAACCCAAAGTTCCGCAAGGTCGATCTCATCCGGAGCACCTGGCTACAGCAACATACTCGGCCTCAGCGGTGGACTGTGCAACTCCGGACTGCTTCCTAGACGACCAAGAAACAAGAGAAGTGCCAATGAATTGGCAAGTGCCAGAAGTGCTCTTCCTATCTATCCTACAGCCAGCAAAATCGGCATTGGAAAAGGCTCGAAGGGACAGACAAGAAGAAGAAGAGTACCAAATACCATAATCAGTGGTAGCACAAAGGTACCTGAAGATGCGCCTCAGAGTACCAGCCACAAAAGAAGACTGAACTTGAGTGTCTCTTTGTTGTTTAATCCTAACAAGATCAGTATCAACTCTAGTAGATGATCTAGGAGCTGGAACTGGGTTGGCCCGCCGTGGTGCAAAGGCCGGACCACCCCAGTGAGGCTGCCTAAATCTCCTACCTGAAAACACCTCACAATGCTGATATCTACCTCGATGGAAAAAATGAGGAATATCAAGAAGACGACGGAAAGACTGACCACAAACAACTCCAGGACTAAAACTCGAAGAAACAACATGAAAACCGAGTCCTGTACGCTGCCCAAAAACAGGTGACTCTCTAACCTGTCTAGAAGCAGTGTGTGCCTTAGGAGCACTCAGAATATGAGAATGACCCTGAATACCCCTAAGAGCAGCAACACGCTCACGTCGAGTGTTCTTGGCGTGCCTAAAGAAGAAGTCTACTAGGTGACCATCCTTCTTACAGAAGGTGCATGTGTACTTCGCCTTGCTAGAGACAGAAGCAACATGAGTAACACCCTTCTGGTCAGAAGTCCTATGGACAATCCCAGCAGACCTAAATATGGTGGTACTCACTCTGGGAGCTACCACAATCTCACCACTCTTAGAGCCGCGCACAATGGTAGGAGGATGCGCTCGAGCGTGCTCCAAGGGATCAAATCCTAGACCTTGATTAAATCTGCTAATCTTAGATTGGTCTAGAATAAGATTGAGTTTCTTCTTTCCTCCTACAAACTTCTCAAGAGTGCTCATGAGATACTGGCAATCTCGGAAGAAAGAGGCACAAGAAGAACAGGGGGAAGAAGAACTATAAAGATGAGCTCTCTCAGCACGTGCATTTTTCTCCCTCAACACAGCTGCCTCAATCTTGAGGGCCTCACAAGAAACGCAAGACGCATTTCTAGTCCTATAGGCTTGGTCTTCTAATTTCTTCCTAAGTTCGACTTGGATTTTATCCAAATCCCCCTCAATCACATTACATCGCAAGCAACTTTTTTGTGACTTAGCTAGTAAGTCCTTAGCAAGATTAGCACGCTTGACATTTAGAGATTCATTGTCAAGTTTTAGTTGCCTACAGCCCTCACATGAGCTGACTTGGTCCTTAGAAGCATGTATTTCAAGTTCATCGTTTCTAGAAGAAAGCTTCCTAAGGTGATCGCTCATGGCATCAATTTCAGCAAGCAATTTAGGGCAATTAGAGCATAATGGAGTAGAGTGAGCATAAAGAAAACTAGCATCTAGTGGAATAGCATCAACAAAATCATCGCTAACATTCTTCAACCTAAGACTATCTAGTTCAGATAACACACTATCCTGCATAGTCCTTAGGTTCTCCAACTCCACAAGAACTGCATCACACAAAGAACAGTCATCAGTGACTCGAGAGAGAGATCTAAGAGAAGCCAACTCTCGAGTCAAGGTACATACTTCCTTCTCTAGCTCCACACACCTAGCTCTAGCTTTAGCATGAAATTTTTCTAATTTGCAGAAAACTTCATTGAGCTGGTCACAGGAGGGTACCTCGTCCGAGTCACTGTAGAGCTCGGAGTCGCTGATGCCGTTGGCGTTGGCCAAGAATCACATGCCGGAGAAGTCATCGCCGCCTTTCTTCTCTTGCGGTTCATCCTCGCCCTCATCGCTCCATGTCTCTGTGTCGGAGAAGCTGATGTCATCAAGCGCGGCGAGGACACGGTGGAAGAGCTTCTTGTTCTTAGAGAAGTTGCGGTACTTCTTCTCACGCGTCGGCTCACGAACTGGAGGCTTCTTGTTGCGGTTCTTGTCAATGTAGTCGTTCTTCGCCGAACCGCTGGTGTCGTTCTTTGCCTTCTCCAGTTTAGGGCAATTAGCCCGAATGTGGTTGGGGCCACCACACTCGAAGCATGTGATCATGCCACATCTTTTTCTCTCTCACCCTCTTGTATGCATGTGAAGATTTGAGAGCAAGAAGAGCAAGCTCATTTTCTAGAAATTTTTCCAGTTGGTCATCGCTTAGCTCGCAAAGGGAGGAAAGAGAGAAACCACCAGAAAGATCATGGGAAGATCCAGTGGGATCAGTGACCAAGGCCATCGACTGTGATTTCGTCTTGCGAGAGACGACATCGATCTCATGAGTCTTGAGACGGGAGTAAAACCCATCAAGAGTCAAGGTCGGTAGTGTCCTTGATGGTGGTCACTTTAATTTCCCAAACTCGAAGATCGAGTGCGATCAAGAAATATCGAGCATTATTCGAGTCAGGGTATATGCAACCAACTGCTCGAAGATCGCTCAAAATCTTGGTAAAACGACCAAAACACTCATCAAGACTCTCACCAGCGTGTTGTTCAAACTTGTTATACTTACGCTTGTACTGATCTTGCCTCACGGTCTTGATTTGAGTAGTGCCCTCATGGTAAGCATTGAGGATCTCCCAAATCTCGTGAGAGAAACGGAGATGACAAATCCTATCATACTCAATGCGGCTAAGGCCCTGCATGAGAATGTTCCTTGCCTTAGCGTTCGCCTCAACGTCATCCATATTGCCGGCCATGACGTTTTCATCGGCAGGAACCTCATACGGGAGTTTCACCTTCTGCCATATTAGGAAGCCCTGGGCAGTGATGTATGACTCCATCCGCAATTTCCAGAATGGAAAATCAACTCTAGAAAAAATAGGAGGCTTGGTGGAATACTTGCCTATCGCCATGGCTCTTGAGACCAGTCAAGATCTATGAAAGAGCAAAACTAGCTCTGATACCAATTAAAGGATCGAAATGGCAATCAGAGGGGGGGTGAATGATCCCAAATAAAATTTTCCCACTCAAAGTACTCCAAACAATCTCGCAATAAAAACTGAAACACCCAAAGATTTTCGTTCAAACTGGTGCTTCTCAGATTCGCACACCCTCTAAAACTCGAACAACTAGACAATTATGTGTACCCCTAGTTTACATGGTTGAGAACCATGAACATGTTAGGGATGTTTTAATCACAATGCTGGTTGTCAAGTGTCCAAACAAAAAGAAATCAATTCAAAGACTTCTTTTCTGAAAGAGATAAAGCTAAAAACAACAAAGTCTCTTTTCAGAAAAGTAAAAGCAGATTTTTCAGGAATTGTCCTCACTTGGAGCAGGTGGTTGGTGAGTTTCTGTTGCTCTAAAATTTTTGGGAATTTTGTTCCCTGTGAGCACTTGAGTCGTGAAACAGTCCACCAAAAATCAAGTTAAAAAGCTTTGTATAATAGACATGAAAAATGAATTATTATAAACAGTTACGAACTTCGACCAGAAAGTTTGAGGCTCAGTTTTCACTTCATAGCGCTCAAACAGTGCAACCAGTGGACTCACAAATTGTACTAGAGATGAATATATGAATTACGCATCTTCTACAATAAGAATCACTCAAAAAGGATTTTTATAGATTTTTCTAAAAATCAAAGACTGACTGCTGCGCGAAGAACAAGTTCTGGACAGAATGACAACTTGATAGAAAACTTGATCTTTAGGCTATCCTAGGGTGCAAGAGAAGTGTAAAACAATATAAACACTCTCAAGACATCTTAGAACAATAGCATTTAGAAGGAGGGGAGGCAAATCCAAATTGCGAGAATGTAAATGCGCGAAAGTAAATACTAAATTTAAATTGCGTAAAGTAAAGACATATGTAAATGCGCTATTTAAATTCACAATAAGGTAAAGAAATTTTTTGTATTTTCTGGATGGAAGGTTTACAAAGCCTCACTTGATGTGGGCAAAAGCTCAAATGAGCAACTCAAACCTTCAAGGGGGAAGGCTACCCCTCCACCCCTATTTATACAACTCTTGGGCCACCTACCACCCTTAGATGAGCTTATAAACCCTAGAGCATCTATAAAAGGCTAGGATTAACCCACTCAACCAGCCATGCATGGGTTCACTCAAAACCCACAACACAAATGGGTTTTCTTGCACGGTTCTCAAAGCATACTAACTAGACCCGCTAACCTATCAACTAGACTAAGATCTAATGGCCCTCATTGATCCATGCAGCGCCTAGCTAGCATCTCAACCATTCCTTATCTTCACGGCTTGCTACGACTCCGTCTCCGATCATCTTCCGGCGATCGCCGACCGTTTGGATCTCCGACGCTCCTCGCCTAGTCCCGGTCAATCTTCGCCTCACTATGATTTAGCATCGTCGACCTGCAACCATCAAAAATAAGGAAACTCCACACATAGCAATGCCCACAAAGATATGCAAGAAATTCATCAAAATACACACTTTGAAATTCATCTTTATTCGTTTTGGCTGGTGTTATCGCCCTTAGGCCGGTAGCACCGCCCATGGTGGTCCGGTGCTACCGCACTCAGGCCTGTAGCACCGCATTGCGTAAGAACCAAAGAACACCCATCTCTGAAATTTTCACCCCACTCCAAAGTTCGGTGCTACCGTTCGCTCGGTAGCACCGCGCTACCATAGCCGGTATCACCGGAAAAACAGAGAAGACCTCAAATTGTTTCTTTTTGAAAATCAAATTCAAATCAAACTCAAACAAGAGCAACCCAAGCTTAAATTTAGTCAAATACTCATTACAAATCTGGGTAGACCTCCACATGGTCCTTCAAGGTTATTAATGATTTTAAAATAGAAAGTAGAATTATTTCCATCACTCTTGACAATGCATCAGCTAACACAACAGCTATGGAGCATCTCTCACCGCGCCTAGAGACTTATGTTGGAGGTTTTGTACTACACCAAAGGTGCGTATGCCATATTATTAATTTCATTGTGCAGGCAGGTTTGGTTGTAATGAAATCCAGTTTAGAGGGCATACGTAGTGCTATAGATTTTATTACAAATTCGCCTGTAAGGTTTGCCCAGTTCTCAGACTACTACAGGGCCAACAATAAGGAACCAAGAAGATTCAACATTGATATGAAGGTTAGATGTAACTCAACTTATACTATCCTGCATCGGTGCAAAGACTACGAGCACATTATCATTGTCTTTGTCAACTGCAATAATGGTGAGGTATTGGTTACTGACGTGGATTGGGAAATTGTTAGTCATTTTCGTAAATTTTTAGAAATTGTTTACATTGCAACTAAACAATTATTTGGTGTGTACTACCCAACTTCTTGTTTAGTCATCGAGTGGTTTTGGCTTATTACTAATGCTTTTAAAGAAAATAGAGGTAATTATATTTTATGTCGCATTATAGAACCAATGGAGCAAAAAAAATTATAATATTTTCAAGCTATTCATATCTGTACTGTTTTGCTGTCATTTTGGATCCTCGCAGAAAATTTTCTAACTTGCAGGACGCCTTCGAGGGAATAGGTGAGGTATTCGATCTTGATTTCTCCAAGGCCTATACTCATGTTTATAATGAGTTTTTCCGATTTTTAACGAATATTACGAGAAGTTTAGCACCAGAAGTGAAGCATGAAGATCTACCTCAACAACGCAACAAGCACGAGGCAGTTCGATCGCTTCAAACATGTGGAAGAAGCTGAAAGACATGTCGTCTAGTTTGTCTTCCGAAACGTCGAGCAGGTCGCAATGGAATGCACGGGTAGAGATTAACCACTACCTCGACGCGCCTTTTGTGAATACCGAGCTTGACATGGACGAGGAAAATCAACTTAGCTTGATCTTGTGGTGGAAGAATAACCAACGTATTTACCCTGTGCCATCTTATTTCGCACAGGACATACTTACAGTTCTGGTATCCACTGTCTCATCGAAATCCACTTTCAGTTTGGTGGGAAGGATACTTGAGCCGAGGAGGTCGTCTTTTAGACCTGAGATGGTTGAGGCAATTACATGCCTTAAAAACTGAGAGCGTGCAAATGAGAGGACACAACATCAGTCCGAGAATCAAGAGATAATGGACGTGGTAGCCAACTTTGATAATCTCAACTTCGGGTAGTCTATATATATAAACGTAGTTACTGTACTCTTTTCCTTACCGAGGGTACCCCACACCGGGGTGTAAGGTTTTTAACGAGGCAGTAACTCTGTACATGTTCAAGATTTAATAAAATTTACTTCTTTTTTCCTTAATATTTGTGTCAATTGCTAGCAATACTGATATCCACACAGAATGTTTCTTTCGCATGCTTTCATTTAGTCCTTGCTTTGAATGCACATTTCTTCTCGTCATTTATGTACTTACTTTGCTAATTTGTCCGGAGATACACAAGGGAACGAATACGTGTTCGCTAGCAATGATTTAATTAATTGGCATAATGTATGGCTCCACTTTATTTTGGATGATATAAGCGAATGCGTGTTGCTCGATTGTAGATTTACATATTTCTTTGATCAAGGTGGCTATAGATTTGTTGCACCGTAGCATCACGTACGCACGCTACTACAAGCAAATTCGGATCATTTCCTCTCGTTGCAATAGTGTAAATGGGCCAGAGCCTGGACTGGCACAGCACGAAGCGTAAATGGGTCGTGCTTGGGCTCGCCGAAGGCGAGCTGCCGGCTCGGCACGGTTCCAACCCAAAACACAATAAACTTTTCGGACCAACCTGGCCCGACATAGCATAGCATGACATGACAGGACACCCACCTCTCATCGCATGGGATCGATTCAATTCTCTGGCATCGCACGTCGCTCTGTTCGTCCTCAACGCCGCGCGGAAGGAACAAGCAAAGAAAGTTGGGAAATAAACACGTATCAACAACTGGACTTTTTAGTACTAGTACGCATCAATGCTACCGAACTCATCCTGGCACGCCGAGGAGAAAAATCTCATCCTTGGCACTAGGGTGAAAAAAAGCTTGTTTGTGGTACTCGTTGGGTCGTTTCAAAATTGCTTCAATTACACTCGTTTATTGATTAAACAATAAAATGAGTCAATTTTTAATGAAATTGGATTTTGCTCTGGTTTAGCTCGACTTTTGACTCGTTAGTTTGATTCTAAAAATACTTTCAAACTATAAATAAAATGATATTAAATCAAATTATGTCAATTTCAGAAAAAAGCTCAATAAGATGAGGAGTTGGCTTGATATCCGCCCCTACTTGGCACGACCGGCTATGTTGGACCGTTATGGCTGGCTACCACCGCTCACTGACCGTGCAGCTCGCGACGACCTTCTCAAGACCATGCGTCTAGGGTTTTAATCATAATCGCCTCGTGTCGAAGGCAGCGGCGGCCATGTCTAGGACAGCGGGAGGGCGGCGGGCTCGGCTGAGCGGCGGTGCTTAGGCGTGGTCGGTGTAATTAATTTTTTTTTCTTTTTTTATGAACCATAACAACAAAACTCTAGTTTTTCGATTAGATTAAACGAGTAATCTAAGTAATTAGGAAAATTAATCAGTATGATTAAAAACTATTCAGATGAGATTAACTTACGTGCTTTGAACTCACGTGCATCTTGCAGTAGGTTTAATTGCTTGATGCTAGTTGAAATTCGATGTAGTGTAGATTGATGCAAGCAGACGATCTTGATCGGCCCCGAAGAGTTTCGTATTGATAACGTGTTGTAAAACAATAACGACCACAATAGATCAATCACAATGCACCAATTGAATAGTCAGAACAATCACAAAGAACACCACATGATATAGAAAGGCAAAACTCTCTTCTCTTTATTAAATTATTCTTTTATAATCTATTAGAAATAGATTTAGATTCGCAGATAGAGTGTAATCATATCTCAATAACTAGGACAAAAATTCCGGTTATATGTCAACATAGGAAACAAAAACATTGCCTTCCGTACTTACCACATGGGCTGCCACCTCTTCAACACGCATAGCACCTACGGGTGAGCTGGGACTGTTAGGTACGTGTGTCGGGGTCCAGGTGGAGGTGAAGCCTTGGGTACAAAGCGCTACGAACTTCGGGGGTGTTTAGGTTAAAGGTATTTTATTAGAAGGTTTAATCTAGATCCCAAAATCTCTCAATAAATTAACACTCATCTAAACAGAGCAGAAAGATAAAATCTATGGCTTGCAAAACACATGTCCAATAAGATCGTGGAAAGTACTCTAAAAGCAATGCGAAGGAAGTCCATAAGGACAACACCACGTGTGGCACAACGAAGTCAGCGACCGTCGCTCGCAAGCAAGATGCGTTGTTGGGCAGCAGCGGCACGGCATGGCGGCAGAACGACGTTGAGCATCGATCAATAGATAGTAGAAGAACAGAATAGATGAGTACCGCAGAATAGATACTGGATTCAGAACAGGGTGGAGAGTAATAAAGCACAGAATGCCTCGTGATAACTGCACGATGCAAAACAGATGGTTGATATTAAATGTGTCAAGTTTAGTTGTGAACAATTGTGAACGAATATATTATAAAAACTATTTTATAAGTAGTATAGATGTACTTTCATTTATATACCATGCATGCATGTATCCAAACCTGTTTGCAACGGTGGCAGTTAGGCTTGTTCAAGTTAAATTTTATGGCGTGTCCGCCGCTTAGTACACATATCAAGAATGCAACCAACTATAATTATTCGTACCATACCGGTACCGGCTAGTATATACCATTTTAACACTTAAAACGGTATAAAGTAGCTCTATATACCTACAATACCGTACTGGTCTCGATACCGGTCATACCGCTTTGATACCAGTTGATATTGGTCAATACTGGTTATACTGGCTTCGATACTATACAATATTAGTCATATCAATAAAATTGATAATATACGTCTTTTGAACTATATATTATATTTGATAGCACTATTACATATTTAGAGTAATATTATAAGTAAAATTTATTTTACATATAATTAAATATATGTATACTTAAAAATATATATTATCATATCTATACCTCTTTATAATACACCTAAACATTCTTTTCTACGTCCACCCCAAATAATGCACCCACTAGAGATGACCCAACCTTCATGCACCCAGCGAAACGTCCTCAGAAACTTGCCTTCATCAAAATTAACCTCTCAGATCTTTCCTCAGCTTTACTCACCCACATCCGATGGCCATTGTTTAATGTGTCTAACTTATCCCTGTGGCCCACAACATATCTCCCCCACCTCCAGCATCATCTCAAGGAAAAGGAAACAAATATCCTGAAATTAAGGAAAAGGAAACAAACGTTCTAGAAAAGGAAAATACCATATATTACATGCTGGAAAAAAGAAATTAAAAGACAGGGTACTATACTAGTTAAATCTAAAAATAGTATGTCGATATGGATCGAAATAAGGACATATTATTCTAAAAACAAAACCTGTATAACTTTTAATAGGTAGGTATCCACAATTGTGCGGCCAACACATGTCTACTCTGTTAAAGTACCAAGGATTCCCGTGCAAGCAGCCTGTCATGTCAGCGATTTTGTGCAAAAGCCATCCAGAAATTTCAAAATTGCGTTTAGATCCTCTACCAGCTCTTTTTCGAAAAGACCCTTGAAAAATTCATAAATTACAAATAGATCCACACCGTCAATTTCCCAGCAAGAACCTCGGAGTTCTGGAAAATTACGAAGAGGTCTTCGCGTGTTTGAGCTTCGCCGCCGAGCAACAGATCGTTCTTCGCATTCTCAGTGCCAATGCAAGTCCGGTTTTCCCCTATGCTTAGCAAGCCTGTTTTTTTGTTGTGCTTAGGTTTTTGCTCAGTCGGTTGGGGTTCGTTCTACTGATCGCCTGCCTTGGCGATAATCTATACCCCTTTTAATGCACCTAAGCAATTTTTCCTACGTCCACCCTAAATAATGCATCTCATTAGAGATGGTCTAATGTTCGTGCGCCCAGCAAAACGTCCCTAGAAACTTGCATTCATCAAAATGAACGTCTCAGATCTTTCCTCAGTTTTACTCACCCACATCCGATGGCCGTTGTTTAATGTGTCTAACTCATTCATTCATGTGGCCCACAACAGGAGAGCCTACACATATATTTCAATTGAACTATATATATAGAATTTATGTTGCAAATCTAAACCCATTTGATTTCGATTCAATATTTACCATACCAGTCAATACCATGAATCGCGCAATTAATTTTCTTCCATTCATGCATGTGCACAAGCTGCCGCATGCACGTCACCGCGCCCGGGTACCCTGACGTCCGATTCGCCCGGGGAGTCTCAGAAAACTTCAGGAAATCATACTTCCTGAGGCCCCGCGGTGAGCCGGCGCCCTGCCGGGCTCGCACACCTATCTGTACATCCGTCTCCAATAACATGGCGGGCTCCCTCGTGAGGAGCCCCCTACCAATACTCTTCTACGTCCTCGCGATGGCCGCCGCCGCGGCCACGCACATGCCCAACACCACCGCCGATGAGGAGTACTGGGCGAAACGCACCGAGGAGGCCCGCTCGTACAACCGCACCGCCTACGTTAGCGATCCCGTCGCCGCCTTGAACAGCTTCAACAAGGACGTGCTCAAGTGAGTGCATACACCAACGCCAATGACAACCCCAGGAGCATGGCAATGCAACGCTGTTTGATTCTGATTGCAACGCATGGTTAATTTGTTCTTGGATTAATGCACGCGCAGGACGACGACGCGGCGGTCCCTAATGAGCAGGTACAGGGGCCCGTGCATGGCGACCAACCCGATCGACCGGTGCTGGCGCTGCCGCGCCAACTGGGCCAGCCGGCGCAAGCGGCTAGCCAAGTGCGCCATGGGCTTCGGCCACAAGACGACGGGCGGGCTCGCCGGAAAGATCTACATCGTGACCGACCCTAGCGACGACGCCCTCAATCTCATCATACCCAAGAAGGGCACGCTCCGGTACGGCATCATCATGGAGCGGCCGCTGTGGATCATCTTCGCGCACAACATTGTCATCGAGCTCACCAAGGAGCTCATCGTCACCAGCGACACGACCATAGACGGCCGCGGCGCTCAGGTGCACTTCACCGGTGCGTAGATCACTGTCCAGGCCGTGAACAACGTCATCATCCACAACCTGCACATCCACAACTCCGTGCCCCACTCCGGCGGCCTCATCCGGGAGTCCAAGCACCACTTGGGCATCCGCGGTGAAAGCGACGACGACGGCATCTTCGTCATCGGCTCCAGCGACATCTGGATCGACCACGTCTCCATGTCCAACTGTTCCGACGGGCTCATCGACGGCTCCACCGCCGTCACCATCTCCAATGGCCACTTCACCAAGCACGATCACGTACTCTACGAACCGCTGTACACTGTTCGATTGCCTTTCTCTTTGATCTGTTGCCTAGATATATCTTAATGTTATTCATAGAGTTTCTTGTTGTTATTTCGATCGGCAGGTGATGTTATTCGGTGGACACGATGACACCCCAAAGGACAAGATCATGCAGGTGACGGTCGCCTTAACCACTTCGGGAAAGGACTCATCCAGAGGATGCCAAGGTACCAAACAACTAACCTCACCCAGAAATTAACTTTCTTGCCAAAATGCTCATTTGATTTGTGCGCTCTCATATATGGAGGTCAATCCGTCATCGGATCTCATTTGGATCAGCTATTGATCATATACATTGCCATCTGAAAATCGATCGATCATGGCATGCAGGTGCCGGTACGGATTCTTCCACATCGAGAACAACGATTACACGCATTGGCTGATGTACGCTATCGGCGGCAACATGAACCCAACCATCATCAGCCAGGGCAACCGCTTCAGAGCCAGCGACGATATCAACCTTAAAGAGGTAGAGTTCTTGGCGGAACTCGATCAATTAATGTGCCTGATCGATTTGTTGATGACGGCGACTAATACTAATGGTGGTTTATGTTATTATGTACACGACACGTACATCTGTAGGTGACCAAGAGGGAGTACACGGAGTACAATGAGTACAAGGACTGGGTGTGGAAGTCGCAGGACGACCTGTTCCTGAACGGCACCTTCTTCAACTAGTCCGACGGCGAGAACAAGCGCGAGTACGCAGAGCTCGACATCATCCAGGCAAAGAACGGCCGCTACGTCGGGGTGATGACGAGGTTCGCCAGCACGCTCACCTGCTGCGTCGGCAAGAAATGCTAAGCCCGCACGCGTGCAAGAGGAGGTACAGAGGAATGAATTTAACCATGGCGATGCATGGATATATCTATACGTCCCCAGAAACTTGCATTCATCAAAATGAACGTCTCAGATCTTTCCTCAGTTTTACTCACCCACATCCGATGGCCGTTGTTTAATGTGTCTAACTCATTCATTCATGTGGCCCACAACAGGAGAGCCCACACATATATTTCAATTGAACTATATATATGGAATTTATGTTGCAAATCTAAACCCATTTGATTTCGATTCAATATTTACCATACCAGTCAGTACCATGAATCGCGTAATTAATTTTCTTCCATTCATGCATGTGCATCACATCCTATACAAGACGCTCACTTACCGCCGCCATAATATTATTTAGCGAAAAATATTATATAAGGAATGTGTGTATGAAATGCAATTATCGTGCCTATCAAGTAATATCCACAACTGATAAATTGAATGTTTTGCTAAGCAAATAATCCATATATTCTACAACAACAATAAGCGATATATTAATCTAGAATTTGGCCGAAAAAACAAAGTGAATTAGCGAACAAAAATTTTCTTTGACACTAAATTTTGGCAAACCAATCAAACGAATAAACAAAAATGACAAAGATAAACAAATCTAAACGCACCTGTAGCAGCTTTAGAGGTAGGTCTGGTCATGGATCCAGGGAGCAAAGGCGTCGGAGATGGCGCAACCAGGGAGGAGGGGCACCCGCTCGCAGCGTTCTACACATCGGTTGTGCCGGTAGATTCACTTGCATTGGAAGCCTGAAAGGAGAGAGCGAGAGAAAGGATAAGCAATACGGGATCGCTCATGAGCTGTTACAGGCGAAAGACTACATTACCATAATACCATGTGCTTTACAGTGGTACGATTTAAACAATTGTTTCTATCCTATTGTTTTGGAGAGAAATCCACATCCTGCTCGGCAACGTGCACCACGGCATGCTCTCCCATGCCCGCCGTGCCCTGCGCGCCGCCGTCCACCGCGTCATGCTCATCTTCGGCCGCAGCATCCATGCTCGGCGAGCGTGGCGTCGGGAAAAGACGAGCGCGACGTGGTGAAGGAAACTCGAGCAGCTAAAGTTGGAAGGTTGAAACGGAAAAATCGACTGTGAAAGGTTGAAACGGAAAGACTACTAATTGTGAAAGGCAATCGTGCATGCATGCGGCAGATCATGCATGCATGCATCATTATGGCCAAACCACTGAACTCTATTGGAAGGTTGAACGTCACTTAATGCATGAGATTGTGCATGCATGCGCAGGATAAATATGGAAGAATCACAACAAATATACGAGGCGCTCTTTAATACTCCATAGAATTGTATGAAAAAAACTAATACACGGGGGCTTTGCGCCGCGATCGCTCGCCGGAGATGGACGCGCACCTCGCGCGGAGCGGAGGCGGTGGAGGTTGCCGACGCCTTGCCGCGGAGGCGATGATGGCGAGCGAGACGTGGAGGAGATCAAGGGCAACACCTTCGGGTGGTGGTCGCGCAGTGGAGAAGATCGGGGAGGATGAGCACGCCGGAGGGTGGGACGTGCGGCGCGTGGATCGCGAAGGTGCCGATGCGCATGGCGCGGCATGAATGGAAGAAAATTATGTTGCAAATCTAAACCCATTTGATTTCGATTCAATATTTACCATACCAGTCAGTACCATGAATCACGCGCTTAATTTTCTTCCATTCATGCATGTGCACCGATCTTCCGATAATATCTCACCAACTTTCCTCACGCTCATCTTCCTTTTCCCGCCATCACCACCGCCAAGAGCTTCACAAGATCCTCCAAGGTCTTGCCCTCGTCTCCAAAGCAGAAGAAGAACATGAACATCCACCCGGGCGATGATGCGCCAGAGAGGTAGAAGCTCCCGGCGATGGTGATGGCATTGTAGAGCGAGATGAAGGACATGGTGATGGCCCCGCCATGATCCGATTCATCACCGTACAAGAGCGCAACCACGAAGCGCTTGCATGCAGCGGGAAACTCCAAGAAATACTTGATGGTAGAAAACCTATGGACATTAATTGCTTTAATGCAGGGGTGCGCATGCTCGCAAGCGATGAAACCATGTATTTTAGGGATTCCATATGCCACTACCTAGATTTACAGTTCTGCGTATGTTTTCATATTTTTGCGTTATATATGTACACATTATGCAATAATCAACTGGCTATTTTTTAATGTTTTAATTTATTACAGCCACTTTGTAATTACCGACGGTACCATAAGTTTCGTGTCAAGGTTGAAGATGAGAAGCTTGCAAAATTATTTGATGCTTGGCTTGAGACTGGAATTGCGTTGTCTGAATGCCGAATGGTAAGCTTTGCTTAATAAATTGTTTGACGCTTTATTATGTTATATATGTGTTCAAAAGATATAATATCTATATTTGTAGATTATGCTGCTTTTTATCACGGAGGACGATTCAACATGTTATCGTTCGACATGAAGGACAGGGTTATCTCCGTTATTGATCCAACACCTCTACCCGGATGGGTTCCAACGGATAAACCATCCAGTTACTATCTTAATAGAATACAAAAAATTGGTATAATATTCGATCGCGCTATAAGGATAGTAAATCCCTCATGGAACGACGATATCTATGATTGGCGTATTGTAGCTCCCAAGTCTGTTCCAAAAACAATAGACCGGTAAGTTATTTAGACATGATTAGTAAATAGTTAATTTTTTGTGTACTTACATGTAGCAATTAAATGTTGTGCAGGAACTTGACAGGTTATTTTGTCATGAAGTTCATGCACATCTGGAATGGTCATGCACGGATCTATATGGTCGGTACTCTCTATTTTATTAATCACTTTTTATAAGGTTGTAAAGTAGGTCTATACTGATGATGCTCTACAACGTACTTACAGGGTTCACCTATCCTCAGGAAGTGTTTCTTAATTGAAATACTAAAATACAAGTGGAATGAGTGCGCAGAAAACATCCCTCAAGACATAAAAACAAGTCTTAAGAGCATACGAGAAACGTTTAGCGAAAAATATTATTGAGTGTTATATCTTCATTTTTGTACTCGCATACGGGCACTGTGATTATTTATTATTAAGTGTTATATTCATACTTATCTTCTCATTTAATTGATAAACGGGTGTACTGCCGTCGTAGCGTTAGCACGAACACTATACTAGTGCGCTTTGATAATGTGTTTTGCCATGGCATCGCCGTTTACTGTGCCTATTTCAGTTCGTGCGTTGCATGCGTTTGTTGTGCGGAACCGATATTAGAAGTATCGATTCATTGCAAAAATGTATAGCTGTTGCGCCCGTGCTCTGTAGAACACTACTTACCGCTCATGATTCTTATGCTATAGTGGCCATAATACAGCATACTCCAATGAAATATGATGTTAAAAAGCCCAAGCTTTACAGATCCTCATGCTCCCATCACAGATTAACGCTTCCTCTGTGTGTGGCGTTCATTTATATTCCTGCATTGCACATCTATAGCAGTTGTTTGCTTCAGTTCTTTTACCGGTATCACAGGGCAAACACACTCCGTCCTTTGGTGACGTGCTTCAGGCAACGCCCCTGTCAGGACAGGTTATCAGTCTATATCATTTTCTAACCCAGATTCCGTGATTATTGCCTTATAAAATTCGTAACTTTCCCTAACCCATATCCGTAACATGCAGGTTTTGCCGCAACTGGAACACACGTTCAAAAGACCGCAGCGCAGCGTCGACACTCAATTCACTGCCTCTAAAGACGATGACAGGTTTTGTCTTGCTTACCGTTTGTTCAGCCTCTTTTTAACCTCCAGCCAGCCTTCCCGTACAGAACTAATGTTTGTTGGGAAACCCTCGTGGCCCATGGAAAGTCCACGTTGGCCCATTTGCCGAAACCCTAGATGAGCGCTATAAAAGGAGGAGGGGGTCCCCCCTATGTACAAGAAATCATTAGCAATAAAGAATTTCCGCTGTTGCTCTCCCTAAACACGTGTCTCTCTCTCTTTCTGTTCTCCAATTCAGATCTGTTCGGGAACCCCGGACTATTCGATAGCGAGGTTCCTTAACACGTTATCAGCATGAATTGCTCTACGGAGATCAGAATTGGAAAGGTGAGAAGAGGTGAGAATCGGTGATTGTATCTAATCGCTATCGTTCTTATGCATGCATCTAACCTACGCATCTGGTACTGTCCGTCACGTGGCAAGAAGCTACACGACACGAAGTTACAGTACATGAAGTTACTATTCATCCGTCGCAGAGAAAAAAAAATCACCGTCGTCTTGGTCCTTGCGCTCGCAGCGTGCCGTCGACTCGGTCTTTGCGCGCGAAGACACCGTCGCTTCACCTCGTGCATGCGCCGCGCTTGCCGGCCGACGTTGTTAACGACGCCGCGCCCATCGGCCGCCGCCGGCGGCAGCCGGCGGCCGTGCCCTCGACCGTCGTGGCGCCGCCACGCTCGGCCGGGCTGCGCGACGGCGTCGTTGACCCGGCCCACGCGCTCGGCCCTCACCGCCGCCGCAGACGCTCGCGGCCGAACCCGCCGCCACGCCACGACGACGCGAGCGTCGCCGACCTCGCCCGCCCGCCAAGACGCCGCCACGAGCGCATTGCCGCCGCCCGTGCTCGGCGATCGCCTCGCCGACGCAGCGCCTCCGACCCTCGGCTGCGACGGCCAAGCTCAGAGCGAAGCCTCGCCCAGCGCGCGCGGCACCCGGCCCTCGATCCGCCTCATGGCGGCGAAGACGCCGCGCCTCGGCGCCCGCTTCGCCCGTGTGCGCATGAAGCCGCCTCGGTCGCGCCAAGACGGCTCGCTCGCGCGCAGCGCTTGGCTCGCCGCCGCCTCGCTCGCCGTCCGCCTCCCAGTTCGTGGCTCGCGACCATCGCCGCCGCCAGCATGACGACCGCAAGTTGCTAGCGCGTGAAGAAGGAGGAAGTAGGCGGCGGCATTGTGCGGCAGAGGCAAGCGAAAAAAAAACACAGAGGAAGGCTTGCGGCGGCTAGGGGAAACCCTAGCCGCACGCGTGCTTTGGGCCAGGAAAAGGCAACCAAGGCCCAGTGGCCGGCTCAGCCAGAAAAAAAAACAGAGAAGAAAAAGAAAAGAAAGAAAAGAAAAAAAAAGAGAAAAAAAATTGCAGAAAATTTTGAAAAATTGCCAGAAAGTCAAGAAGATTTATTTGGCTCTGTTTTTAATTTTTCTTACATTATTTCTCTGTTTTATGAATTTTTGAATTCTTTGCTTTATTTAATATATTGCAACGCATAGCAATTTAATTTTTCTGCACTTTATGTTTTGCAACCATTTTCTATCAGATTACACGCAGTAATCTAAAACAGAATTTTGAAATCATGCAGATGTCTGGCATTGTGAATCGTGAGTTTGAAGAACTGGCCCCGCACGGTCAGAACTACCTCACTTGGGCATCGGACGTAAAGATTGTTCTTGGGGGCAAGAAGCTCCGTTCAGCGATTGGTCTAGGGTCCTTGCAGGACGCAAAACCTACTGCCAAGCGAGCGATCAAGCTCAGTATTTTCTCGAGCACCACCTCTCGACCACTCGAAGAATGAATATATGGTCGAGGAGAGTGCACTTGAGCTTTGGACCGCACTTGTAAGCGGTTGAAAAGCTCAAGTACACCATCTTGCCCCAAGCACGGCAAGATTGGGCACGCTGAGGTTTGCGGACTTGAGCGATGGCGAGTACAACCGCCTTGCACGTAATTTGTACCAATCTCTCTATGTGGCAAGAAGATCAGCGATGAAGAGAAGATTGAGAAAACTCTCTCTACCTTCCACCCTAATGCTATCCAGAGTGCACATGACTATCGTCGGGACGCATACAAGGAGTATAGCGGCGATTGATGTAATGCAAGTTGCTTGAAATCGCAAGACGATGTTCTACGTAAGAACTATGTCTCGCGACCACCGGACGAGGCAGCGCACGTAAGTCAATGCCATGACTACAAGGTGAGAAAGCCCACTCATAGAAAGAAGGGCAAGCGGGGTGGAAAGGAGAGGCCACAGCCAAAGGAAAGTCAAAGCCCCTGTGAAGAGAGATGACAAAGAAAAGACGCACGCCAAGCCGTATGGACAGCAGAACAGGCGTGCTTCAAGTGTAACACTTGGGACATTGGTCGAAGATATGTCGAGAATCCAAGGAAGCGATCAACACATATCGGGCTAAGAAGAAGGCAAAGGAAAACGCCTCACAGAGCGCGCCGCCAACATCGGTGATGATGATGTCATGGATGTAGACACCCACTTGCCTCATCCTCACGGAATAGCACGGACATCGATCTGCACCATTATTATGGCAAATGAAGAGAAAACTTCCGCAGATGACATAGAAGCGAGAAATTAATGCATATTTCTGATTACATTTAATGCATTTTTTAGATTATGGTTGTTAGCATTTTCTTTGAATAATGAATTGTAAGCTCTAGAAGAGCATACTTCTTTCATGAATAAATACGCAATTTATTCTTTATTCGATATTCTTCAAATTTGCAAGCAATATTTGGATTATTTTTGCCTCTATCGATTAGAATTATATTTCTTTTATCTAGAAATCGTGTAGCGCCCAAATGGAAGAGATATGCATTGTTGATAGTGGCACAACAAATACCATCTTAAGAGAGTCTAAGTATTTCCGATCGATCACGAAGAAATTTGGAAAGATTACTACGATCGCGAGGCGACTCATATGTAATCGGCTCGGGAAGAGCCACGATTATTTTGCCTATGGGTACAACTTTGGTAATTGAAGAAGCCCTTTGTATCTGAATCAACCCGCACTCTCTTAAGCTTTAAAGACATCGCGCCAATGGTTTTCACGTAGAAACCAATGAAGAAAATGGCAAAGAATACTTGTGCATTGTGAAGCACGCGGTATGTGGAAAAATGGTATTAGAAAAATGTCCCTCATATGAATCTGGGTTGTACTACACGAATATTCATGCACCCGAAGTGTATACTTCCTTGAAGACTGTTTTTAGAAGCTCGAGTTATTTTCTTTATGGCATGGTAGATTAGGTCATCTGGTCTTAGAATGATGAGAAATATAGTGAACAACTCACAAGGTCATGGCATTAATGTTAAAAATTTCCCGAATCATGAAGATTTTGTGTGCCCTGCATGTGCCACTGGGAAATTAATAACTAGACCCTCTGTCATGAAAGTGCAAAGTGAAATCCCTGCATTCCTGGAACGCATCCAGGGGGATATTTGCGGTCCAATTCAGCCCTGTCGGGCGTTTCGATACTTTATGGTGCTCATCGATGCTTCCTCGAAATGGTCGCATGTATGCTTGTTGTCAACAAGAAACCATGCTTTTGCAAAGTTGATCTCGCAGATCATAAGAATTAAGAATGCTTTCCCTGATCATCGCGTGAAGTCCATCAGAATGGACAATGCCGGAGCTTTTACTTCAAAGGCATTTGATGACTATTGCACGGCAGCGAGGATAGCGATTGAGCACTCCGCACCGCGCGTCCATACGCGAGAATGGACTAGCGAAGCACTAATAAAGAGGATTAAGTTCATTGCGGACCGCTTTGCGAGTTGTAACTTGCCCAACACTTTTTGGGGACACGCGATCCGCACGCAGCAGCTCTTATCAATTTGGACCGTCGGCCTACAACATCCATTCTCCTATGCGGCTTGTGCACGGATCATCCGAAGATCTCCCATCTTAGAAAATTTGGGTGTATGGTATATGTACCTATACCACCCCTCGTGATCGCAATGGGCCCTCTCCGCAAGTGCGGGATATCGTTGGTTATGAGAGTGCATCCATAATCGGTATTTGGAACCCATGATTGGAGACTTGCATACTGACCCGATTCATTGATTGCATCTTTGCGAGGATCGTTTCCGTCATTAGGGGAGGAAATCAACCTTTGGATGAAAAATACCGGGAAATCATATGGCATTCCACTGGGATCCCCGCACATAACCCCTGCACTAATGAAGCAAATCAAGAAGTCCAGAAGATAATTGATTTGCAGAATTTAGCAAATGAACTGCACTAATGAAGCAAATCAAGAAGTCCAGAAGATAATTGATTTGCAATCTTCTTTGCGAAGTATGCATCAACGTTGGCTGTTGCTCTATTCAGGGATTCTCCTGTTATTACAAAGTTTATGGCCATTTCTTCATGGGGTGCTTCATGCACTTCTACTTGCTCTTCACTGCTATTCCCTATCGTAGGAGCAAGTTCCTTTAGCTTTTCATCGCCTATGTGTGCGCACATATTATTTCCGGCGGCTTCCTGCAGTGGAAGGTTCAAGTCTGAAATTGCCTTTCCTGTTGGCTTCTTTCAAGTGCCAGGTCTCAACTGGCTCCCCTTCTTTCCTTGGGGCATTTTCGTGATTGGTTGTGGTAAGTCCTCTCGCCTAGTTTTCTCCAGACGTCTCCGGGTACTTTGGGTTTGAGGAGCCAGATTTCCTGCTCTTTTTCTTTGAAGCCTTTGAACAGGTTGAGGGATACCTTCTATTTTCTTTGGTATTTCCACCCTCTCTGGTGCATTCCTTGCGGGTACATGCGACTTAACCACGCCCTTCACAGTTCATTTGCTAAATTCTGCAAATCAATTATCTTCTGGACTTCTTGATTTGCTTCATTAGTGCAGGGGTCATGTGCGGGGATCCCAGTGGAATGCCATATGATTTCCCGGTATTTTTCATCCAAAGGTTGATTTCCTCCCCCTAATGACGGAAACGATCCTCGTCAAAGATGCAATCATGAATCGGTCAGTATGCAAGTCTCCATCATGGGTTCCAAATATACGATTATGGATGCACTCTCATAACCAACGTATATCCCTGACTTGCGGAGAGGGCCCATTGCGATCCACGAGGGGTGGTATAGGTACATATACCATACACCCAAATTTCCTGAGATGGGAGATCTTCGGGATGATCCCGTGCACAAGCTGCATAGGAGAATGGATGTTGTAGGCCGACGGTCTGAAATTGATAAGAGCTGCGTGCGACTGCGTGTCCCCAACAAGTGTTGGGCAAGTTACAACTCTGCAAAAGCGGCCTGGCAATGAATTTAATCCTCTTTATTAGTGCTTCAGCTAGTCCATTCTGCGTATGGGCGTGCGGTGCGAGTGATCAAGCGCTATCCTGTTGCGTGCAATAATCATCAAATGCCTTTGAAGTAAATTCTCCAGCATTGTCCATTCTAATGGACTTCACGCGATGATCAGGGAAAACATTCTTAATTCTTATGATCTGCGAGATCAGCTTTGCAAAAGCATGGTTTCTTGTTGATAATAAGCATACATGCGACCATTTCGAGGAAGCATCGATGAGCACCATAAAGTATCGAAACGGCCCTGACAAGGGCTGAATCGGGCCGCAAATATCCCCCTGGATGCGTTCCAGGAATGTAGGGATTTCACTTTGCACTTTCATGACAAAGGATCTAGTTATTAATTTCCCGGTGGCACATGCAGGGTACACAAAATCTTCATGATTCGGGAAACTTTTAACATTAATGCCATGACCTTGTGAGTTGTTCACTATATTTCTCATCATTCTAAGACCAGGATGACCTAATCTACCTTGCCATAAAGAAAATAACTCAGAGCTTCTAAAAACAGTCTTCAAGGAAGTATACACTTCGGGTGCATGAATATTCGTGTAGTACAACCCAGATTCATATGAGGGACATTTTTCTAATACCATTTTTCCACATACCACGTGCTTCACAATGCACAAGTATTCTTTGCCATTTTCTTCGTTGGTTTCTACATGAAAACCATTGGCGCGGATGTTTTTGAAGCTTAAGAGAGTGCGCGTTGATTCAGGGTACAAAAGGGCTTCTTCGATTACCAAAATTGTACCCATAGGCAATATAATAGTGGCTCTTCCTGAGCCGATTACATATGAGTCGCTTCCTGCGATCTTATTAATCTTTCCAGCGTTCTTCGTGATCGACTGGAAGTATTTAGACTCTCTTAAGATGATATTTGTTGTGCCACTATCAATAATGCGTATCTCTTCCATTTGGGCGCTACACGATTTCTAGATAAAAAAATATATAATTACAATCAGATAGAGGCAAAATAATTCAAATATTGCTTGCAAATTTGAAGAATACTGGAATAAAGAATAAATTGCATATTTATTCATGAAGGAAGTATGCTCTTCTAGAGCTTACAATTCATTATTCAAAAGAAAATGCTAACAACCATAATCTAAAAAACATTAAATGAATCAAAATATGCATTAATTTACGCTTCTATGTCATCGGTAGAAGTTTTCTTCATTTGCCATAATAATGGTCTGCAAAGATCGATGTCCAGGCTATTCTGTGAGGATGAGACAAGTGGGGTATCTACATCCATGACATCATCATCACCGATGTTGGCGAAGTGTGCCTCTGCGGGGGCGTTTTCCTTTGCCTTCCTCTTAGCCGGATATGCGTTAATCACTTCCTTGGATTCTCGACATATCTTCGACCAATGTCCCTAAGTGCCACACTTGAAGCACGTTTGGTTCTGCTGTCCATATGGCTTGGCGTGCGTCTTTTCTTTGTCATCCCTCTTCATAGGGGCTTTGGACTTTCCTTTGGCCTGAGACCTCTCTTTTCCACCCTGTTTGCCCTTCTTTCTATTAATGGGCTTTCTCACCTTGTAGCTATTGGCATTGACTTCTGTGCCAGTGCCTCGTCCAGGTGGCTGCGAGACATAGTTCTTGCGTAGAACATCGTCTTGCGATTCCGCAACTTGCATTACATGAATCAGTTCGCTATACTCCTTGTATGCGTCCTGACGATAGCTGCGTGCACTCTGGATAGCATTTGGGTGGAAGGTGGAGAGGGTTTTTTCAATCTTCTCCTCATCAGTAATCTTCTTGCCACATAGGGAGAGATTGGTACAAATTACGTGCATGGCGTATCTGTACTCGGCCATCGCTTTAAAGTCTGCAAATCTCAGGCGTACCCAATCTTGCTGTGCTTGGGGCAAGATGGTATACTTGAGCTTTTCGAACCGCTTCTGAAGTGCAGTCCAAAGCTCAAGTGCACTCTCCTCAGCCATATATTCATTCTTCAGAGTGGCTGAGAGGTGGTGCCTGAGAAAGTGCAGGACTTGATCGTTCTGCTCTGCGGTAGGTTTCGCGTCCTGCGAGGACCCTAGACCAATCGCTGCACGGAGCTTCTTGCCCCCAAGAACGATCTTCACGTCCGATGCCCAAGTGAGGTAGTTCTAACCGTGCGGGGCCAGTTCTTCAAACTCACGATTCACGATGCCGGACATCTGCATGTTTTCAAAAATTCCGACATTAGATTACTGCGTGTAATCTAATAGAAAATGGATGCAAAAGCACAAAGTGCAGAAAAATTAAATTGCTATGCATTGCATTATCTTAAATAAAGCAACGGATTCAAAATTCATAAAGAATATTCATAAAACAGAGAAATAAATCTAGAAAAATTAAAACAGAGCCAAATAAATCTTCTTGATTTTCTAGCAATTTTTCAAAATTTTCTGCAATTTTTTTCCTTTTCTTTCTTTTCTTTTTTCTTCTTCCGGCCGATCCGGCCCGTTGGGCCTTGCCCTTTTGTTTTTCTTTCGGGCGCTGCGGCTACTGGGCCTTGCTTCTTTTAGGCCCATACGTGCGTGCGTGACGGCTAGGGTAAAAACCCTAGCCGCCACAGCTTGCTGCGCCTCCTTCTCCCCTTTTGCGCAATTCGTGCGGCGGTCGGGCGGAGCGGTGGCCGAGCTGCGTTGCTGCGTGCGCATGTCGGCGTTAGCGCCCGGCTGCGTGCGGGCGAGGCGGAGGCCGTCACCACTGGTCGGTCGCGACGTGGCGAGCATCGGCCGCGAGCCGCAAACTGCCGTGCCCACATGGCGGAGCGCCGGCGTGGCGGGCGGCGGCGGCAACCGCCGGTGTGGCGCAAGCACGCCGCGGACATGAAGCGACACCAAGGGCCGAGGTGGCGAGACAAGACCGAGGCGACGCCGGAGCTCGCACGGCCGCAAGCCGGGTAGCCGAGGCGCGATGGCGTGCGCGGGCCTCGTATGCAGCGGCGGAGGCGAGGCGGCCTCGTCTGGCCGCGAAGCGCGCGGAGGCAAGGCCGGATGCGGCGGCTCGGCACCTGGCCACCGCGGTGGTGATGCGCGGCCATGGGGCGTGGGCGTGTGGAAGCGGCGCGGCGCAGACCGAGGCGGTGGCCGCGCCGGAGGCCAATGCCGCGGCGGGTGGCTGCTGCCGTCGCGGCGTCTGTGATGGCCGGACCGAGGCCGGCGAGGCGGTGCCGTCTGCGGCGTGCTCGGCGGCCGGACCGAGGCCCGCGAGGCGGTGTGCCGCGGCGATGCGCTCGTCGGGTGGACCGAGGCCGGCGAGGCGGTGCCAGGCGTGCGCTCGGCTGGTGGCCGGACCGAGGCCGGCGAGGCGGTGCCGTCGCGTGCGCTCGGCGGTCGGACCGAGGCCGGCGAGGCGGCGACGCGCTGAGTGCACGAGGCGGCGCGGGCCGACGCGGCGATGGCGGCCGTCGGCGACGCGATGCATGCGCGAAGACCGAGGCGACTTCGATTTCTTTCCTCTTTTTTTCTGTGATGAACAGTAAAAACCGTGTACTGTAGCTTCGTGCTAGTAGTCTTCGAGCGATCGCCGTGTAGCTTCGTGCCACGTGACGAAAGCGGTACAAGATGCGTATGATAGATGCATGCATAGAAACGACAAGCGTCTAGATTCAATTGCAAAAATCCTACCTTTCTCACCGTTCAAATCTGAACTCCGGTAGAGCTTCGCGCTGATAACGTGTTAAGGAACCTCGCTATCGAATAGTCCGGGGTTCCCGAACAGATCTAAAATTGGAGAACATAAAGAAAGAGACACAGATATATGGGAGCGACTGAATTCTTTATTGCTTTCAGACTACTTGTACATAGGGGGGACCCCCCTCCTCCTTTTATAGCGCTCATCTAGGGTTTCGGCTAAGGGACCACCGTGGGCTTTCTATTGGGCCACGTGGTTTCCCAACAAGAACCAGGGGTCAACGTAAAGGCATACAGACCCTTTCTCTTCTCAAATGAAGCTACCGCATCTGCCGCCATTTCCGTACAAACTCCGGCGTGCAGCATTACCATCCGGCTATCAGACACCCTCTGCTTAGTTTAGGTTCCGTCTCATCTCAGCTAGAGGTGGGAACTCGGGCCGGGCTCTTTTGGGCCGGCCCGAGGCACGACGTCACAGCCCGGCACGAAGCCCGACCCGGCACGAAGTGGGCCGTCTTGCGGCCGCGACGACATCTTATGCACGGGTCGTCGCGGGCTCGAAATCGAGCACGATGGGCGGCTGGCCCGCACGACATTGTAGAATGGGCTATCTTGGGCACGATGATCCGGGCATGAGGAAGAAACCTAGCATGAAGGTCAGCGACTCACAGTATGACCGTCATGGATGCACCCGATAGCATGAACGTCACCCTATCGCCAACACCGAGAGAGGCGGACAAAGCAGAGAGAGAGAGCTAAGAGAGATTGAGAGACGGTGTAAGAAGTGCTCTCTCGTTTGTCCCTCTCAATCTCTCTCGACTCTTTCTCTCACCGTCTCTCTCAATCTCTCTAAATGCATCTCGCTCACTCTCTTTCTCGCCCATTCTCCCCTCTCTCGTCAGTATTGAGCACATCCTTCTCGCTCTATGTAAGCTGTTCGATAATAAATAAAGTTTAGTTCTTTTTCTCATAATATTTACATTCACTGCCTTAATTCTATGTATCTCCGGCTCTTTTCCTCTCGTTGAAATAGTGCAAATAGGTCGGGCCTAGGCCGGCACGGCACGAAACAATCACGAAGCGCAAATGGGCCATGCAGGCTCGCGGCGAAGGCGAAGCCGGCTGGCGGACGCGACACGGCGAGCACGACGGTCGTCGCGGCCCGGCACGGTTCAGACACGAAGCACGATGGGCCTGTGCCGGGCCGGCCCGGCACGGCACGACGCCCACCTCTAATCTCAGCCTTACTTATGCCCACCTTTGTCTATTACGCCTTTTATAGCCTAGACCGAAAAACTGATGCTCTGCGTTCTAATGTTCGCTAGCCAGAACTAATGTCCTCCTTTTGCTCTCTGTACGTGCCTACTGCTAGCCAATATAAGACCCATCGCCCTTGCCTATGAATGTTACCTCTTTAGCTGTATATGTATACCCCTGTGCTTAACGTTTTCACTTAACGTTCAGCTCCTTACTGAATCATTCCGGTTTGTTACACCGACGCTGTTATCTTACTTGATCGTCCTCGCTCGGCTTCCCATGACATCGCTGGCAACACATTTCGCTCCCTCCACCAGACCTCAAACTGTTTCACGTTACAGCGATCCGATCGTTCATACAGAGCGGCGCGGCGTAGCGCTCAACTGTGTCTAGTCCCTGTAAAAAACTAAATTGTGTTGGGAAATCACGTGGCCCAATAAAAAGCCTACGATGGTCCCTTAGTCGAAACCCTAGGCGACTGCTATATAAGGAGGAGGGGTCCCCCATTGTATAAGCAATTAGAATAGCAATAAAGAATTCAGTCGCCGTTCTCCCTAAACTTGTGTCTCTCTTTCTATCTCTGTTCTCCAATTCAGATCTATTCGGGAACCCTGGACTATTCGGTAGCGAGGTTCCTTAACACGTTAAAAACACGAAGCTCTACCGGCGAACAGATTGAAAGGTGAGAAAAGGTGGGTTTCGACGAATGCATCTAATCGCTTTCCTATGCATGCATCTACCCTACGCATCAGTACTTGTTCGTCGCATGGCACGAAGCTACAGACGGCTCGAAGCAACTGTACATGCGCAATTTATGTTCATCATCACAGAATAGAAAAAAAAGAGACATGGCCGGTTTTGCGCTTATCGCGCAGCTGCGCCATGCGGCCGTTGCCGTCGGCTTTCGGCGGTGCAGCGCCGCACGGTTATCTGCGTGCCCTTGAAGCCGTCGTCGTGCCTCGGTGGCGCGCCTGCAGCCAGTATTGTCATGCCGCCAGCGCCTCGGCTGTCGCCCGGCGGCGTCGTCGACCTCGCCGCCAAGCCTCCTCGGTTCGCGCGCAAGCCATGAAGTCGCCTTGATCGCCATCGGCCTCGGCAGCGTCGCGCGTCGTCCCGACCCGTCGCTGGGTTTTCGGCGCCCGCAGCGCCTGAAGAGTCGTCGCCTGGCGAACTGCTCGCTGCTAGCGCCTCGCGGCCGCTTGCGCGCCTCGGCCTCCAGCGGCCGCTGCCTCTAGCGTCGGCTCGCGGCCGCTCGCCGCTTCGGCAGCGCCTCGGTACCGCCGTTCGCGATTAGCGGCGCCTCGATCTCGCCGCTCGCGGCCGGCGCTGGCCGGCTCATGCCACCGCCGCCTGACCTTTGGCCTAACCGCCTCGGCGTCGCCGACCGCGGCCGCTCGCCGTTGCCCGCCAGCGCCGCCTCGCGCCGCCGCGCGTCGGCGTCGATCCCGCTGCCTCGACTCGGCTCATTGTCGCGCCGACCAGCCCGCGCCGCCCGCTGCGCGTTGCGCATTTTCGGGAGCAAGCATGGCGGCTAGGGATTGGGAACCCTAGCCGTCGCCTTGCGCTTTTTGTTTCGGCCAAGCAGGCCAAAGAGGCCGGGCTTTATGGCCCGAGGAAGGGCGCAGCCCAGTGGCCCAAGAGGCCAAGCAGGGAAGGGCAAGGCCCAGTGACCGCTGCGGCCTAAGCAAAAAGAAAAAGAAAAGAAAAAAAAGAAAAAGAAGAAAAGAAAAAAAAAGAAAAAAGAGAAAAATAGCAGAAAATCCAGAAAATTATCTGGCTCTGTTTTTAATTTCTCTAGCTTTATTTATCTATTTTTATGAATATTCTTTATGAAATTTGAAGTTATTGCTTTATTTTATATACTGCAATGCATTTATTTTCTGAACTTTATGCTTTTGCAACCATTTTCTATTAGATTACACGCAGTAATCTAATGTCAGAATTTTGAAATCATACAGATATCCGGCATCATGAATCGTGAGTTTGAAGAACTGGCCTCGCACGGTCAGAATTACCTCACTTGGGCATCGGACGTGAAAATCGTTCTTAGAGGCGAGAAGCTCCGTGCAGCGATTAGTCTAGGGTCCTCGCAGGACGTGAAACCTACCGCCGAGCAGAACGATCAAGCCCTGCACTTCCTCAGGCACCACCTCTCAGCCACTCTGAAGAATGAATACATGGCTGAGGAGAGTGCACTTGAGCTTTAGACTGCACTTCAGAAGCGGTTTGAGAAGCTCAAGTACACCATCTTGCCCCAAGCACAGCAAGATTGGGTCCGCCTGAGGTTTGCAGACTTCAAAACAGTGGCCGAGTACAATTCTACCTTGCACAGAATTTGTACTAATATCTCTCTATGTGGCAAGAAGATCACTGATGAAGAGAAGATTGAGAAAACTCTCTCTACCTTCCGCCCAAATGCTATCCAGAGTGCACGCAGCTATCGTCAGGACGCATACAAGGACTATAGCGAACTGATTGATGTCATGCAAGTTGCGGAATCGCAAGACGATGTTCTACGCAAGAACTATGTCTCACAGCCACCTGGACGAGACACTGGCATAGAAGTCAATGCCAATAGCTATAAGGTGAGAAAGCCTATTCATAGAAAGAAGGGCAGACAGGGTGGAAAAGAGAGGAATCAGGCCAAAAGAAAGTCCAAAGCCCCAGTGAAGAAGGATGACAAAGAAAAGGCGCACGCCAAGCCGTATGGACAACAGAACCAAACGTGCTTCAGGTGTGGCACTTGGGGACACTGGTCGAAGATATGTCGGGAATCCAAGGAAATGATCAACGCATATCAGGCTAAGAGGAAGGCAAAGGAAAACGCCCCAGCAGAGGCGCACTTCGCCAAGATTGGTGATGATGATGCCATGGATGAAGATACCCCACTTGTTTCATCCTCACAGAATAGCCTGGACATCGATGCTGCAGCCAATATTATGGCAAATGAAAAGAAAACTTCTGTCGATGACATAGAAGCAGAAATTAATGCATATTTTACAGATTCTGTTTAATGATTTTTTTTTAGATTATGGTTGTTAGCATTTTCTTTTGAATAATGAATTGTAAGCTCTAGAAGAGTGTAACATCCCAAAATTTGAGTTTTGGAATGTTTGAATTCAAAAATAAACCATTTGAATATTTCTTGAATTCATCCTAGCTTAATTTGAATTTTCTATTAATCAAAGGATTTAATTTGACTAAACTATTCATCAAACTAAAGATTTTCAGTTTTAGTTGAGTTCATTGTGCTCCAAGGAATTTTTCTGAATTTTTGGGGATTTTTCTTAATTTATTTGCTATTTATTTGAATTTATTTGCATTTAGTTGAATTTTTAGATTTTCTTAATTCGGAAAAATCATTTTATTTTCAAAAAGCCTTTCGGGCTGAATTCCCGCCGACCCATCCTTTTTCTCCGCTCAGCCCACCTCTCTCGCACAGCCAGCCCGCTCCGCGTCGGCCGCTCGATGCACGCCACGTGTGCGGCCTAGATTGCGCCACGTCGCCGCACTCCGCGAAACCCTAACCCTAGCCGCCGCCGACTCAGAGTCCCGCCACCGCACGCCACCGTCTCAAAGTCCGCGTTCGACACGCCTCCCTAGGTTATTTAAGCGTCGCCAACCCGCCTCCCAAAGGATCCCCTCGCGCCGCCGCTTTGTTTGGCCCCTTTGTTGCTGCCCGAGCCGCCACCGTTTCTTCGCGCGAGCTCGCCGGAGTTTGTCGCCGTGCCCGACGCCTTCCGCCGCCCGGATCTCCGCCGTTCGTCCTCCTCCGCCGTTGCCGTTTGCTCGCCTGAGTTCGTCGCGTGACCCTCTTCCTGATCCACTTTGTCTTCCACCCGAACCGGCCCTCCTCCGTCGCTTGCCGTGTCGTCTTCCTCGCCTCCGGTAAGCCTCGCGTACCATATCGGAAAGAGTTTAAGGAGTTGATACTCAAAGAAGCGCATGAGACTTTATACTCCATTCATCCTGGAAGTACCAAGATGTATCAAGACCTCAAGGAAAGGTATTGGTGGCCTAGTATGAAGCGTGAGATTGCAGAATATGTTGCACTTTGTGATGTCTGCCAGAAGGTCAAGGCAGAGCATCAGAGACCAGCAGGATTGCTGCAGCCATTGAAGATTCCCGAGTGGAAGTGGGAAGAAATTGATATGGATTTCATCACCAGATTTCCTAAGACCCAAGCAGGTTACGACTCGATCTGGGTAATAGTGGATCGATTGACTAAGGTAGCTCACTTCATTCCGATTAAGGCGCCTATCACGAGAAAATAAATTAGCAGAGTTATATATGTCAAGGATCGTCAGTCTTCACGGAGTGCCTAAGAAGATAGTGTCTGATAGAGGAAGCCAGTTTATCTCTCGTTTTTGGCAGAGTCTGCATTAAGCCATGGGAACTCATTTGATTGATCGCTTATCACCCTCAAACCGATGGATAGATCGAGCGTGTGAATCGATTCTTGAGGATATGTTAAGAGCTTGTGCCTTAACTTATGGTGCCAAGTGGGACAAGTGTTTGCCCTACGCCGAAGTTTTCGTACAACAATAGTTATCGGGCCGGTCTGCAAATGTCGCCTTTTGAAGGCTTATATGGAAGAAAGTGCAGAACCCCTCTCAACTGGAAGGAGTCGGAGAAAGACAATTGTTTGGCCTGCCATACCGCAAGAAGCGAAGAGCAAGTCCAATTAATTCGAGACCGTTTGAAGATCGCTCAAAGCCGGCTGAGAAGAGTTATGCGGATAATCGTCGCAGAGATTTAAGTTTTGAGCTCAATGATTATGTGTATCTCGAGTCACCCTCTCAAAGGAGTTAAGAGATTTCAAGTAAAAGGAAAGCTTGCCCTAGATATGTGGGACCGTTCAAAATCTTGGAGCGAAGAGGCGAGGTTGCCTACAAGTTAGAGTTGCCCAGTCTTTTGCGAAATCCATGATGTGTTCCATGTATCGCAGTTGAAGAAATGCCTACGTGTGCTAGAGGAACAGATGCCATTGGAAGCCATTGATTTGCAGGAGGATCTTACCTACAAAGAGCAACCAGTTAAAATTTTGGATATAGCAGAGCGTATCACGAGGAGCAAGATCATCCATTTTTGCAAGGTCCAGTGGAGCAATCATTCAGAAGAGGAAGCTACTTGGGAGCGCGAAGAGGATTTGAAGTCCGAGTTTCCCTACCTATTCTCTAGCCAGCCTGAATCTCGGGGTCGAGATTCCATTTAAGGGGGGAGGTTTGTAACATCCCAAAATTTGAGTTTTGGAATGTTTGAATTCAAAAATAAACCATTTGAATATTTCTTGAATTCATCCCAGCTTAATTTGAATTTTCTATTAATCAAAGGATTTAATTTGACTAAACTATTCATCAAACTAAATTTATTTGCTATTCATTGTGCTCCAAGGAATTTTTCTGTATTTTTGGGGATTTTTCTGAATTTATTTGCTATTTATTTGCATTTAGTTGAATTTCTGGATTTTCTTAATTCAGAAAAATCATTTTATTTTCAAAAAGCCTTTCGGGCTGAATTCCCGCCGGCCCATCCTTTTTCTCCGCTCGGCCCACCTCTCTCATGTGACCGACCTTGACCGCTCGCGTCTCGCTCGATCGCTTGGCGCCACGTGTGTGGCGGAGGCGCGCACGTCGCCCATCTGCGCGAAACCCTAACCCTAGCCGCCGCCGACTCGGAGTCCTGCCGTCGCACGCCGCCGTCTCGGAGTCCCCGTTCAACACGCTTTCCTAGGCTATTTAAGCGTCGCCAACCCGCCTCCCGAGGATCCCCTCGCGTCGCCGCTTCTTTTGCCCCATCTCTTGCTGCCCGAGCCGCCGCCGTTTCTTCGCGCGAGCTCGCCGGAGTTTGTCGCCGTGCCCGACGCCTTCCGCCGCTCGGATCTCCGCCGTCCCTCCTACTCCGCCGTTGCCGTTTGCTCGCCTGAGTTCGCCGCGTCACCCTCTTCCTGATCCGCTTTGTCTTCCACCCGAATCCTGATCCGCTTTGTCTTCCACCCGAATGATTAATGACAAACACACATAATGACGATCTATGTAATTAAGAAAATGCTTAACTTAGTGCTTAACAAATAACAAACCTCTAATATGATTATATTGCTATGAGACTAACATTTTATTGCCTAGTTAAGTATCAGTCTCATCTTTTAGAGGAAAATCAAGTGGGATAGTTAAGCAAAGATAAGGTATGCAATTTTGGTATCTATTCTATATTTGTTATTGCATTCCTTTCGTGCAAATGCATAGTGAACTACAAGTAGCATGTTGATTATATATGAACATTGGTTCATGTCATATTTATTTGTGCATATATATTCATTTGAGTTCATTATGTGCTTTGTTTTTAGTATGCATGTATTAACTAGAGTTAAACTTCATATTGCTATAGATTGACTTGGTGCATACATGTCTTAGTTGTGTATCTTCTCATGCACTTCCCTTAGTAAAGTTTAATCTAGTGTTGAATCACATATTTACTCTTATTCCAAATATTATTTGCACATGTACAATTCGTGTATATTCTATCATGTGCTTCATTTAAGTAAAAGACTGTGATCCTTGCCATGATTTAATTGATTCATCATATTGGCAATTATCTCTCTAGTGCATATAGATCAATTACATATTCATCATGATGTACTTAGTAGAGAACATTTCTTATGTCAAGTGTTTCCATTTATGTTATGCTTCCTTATATGAAACACTTGTTGTAATCAATTGTTCACAAATATCAACTTATTCATATCTATTGAGCTTTTGGGACTAATGTCTATCATAAGTGGATTGGAAAGAATTAGGTCCCGTAAGTGTATGATGACCAAGGTATCTTGGAGGATGATCGTTAAGCTGAAGTCAACAAGACGGCGGTGTCACCAAGAGTTGAGGACTAAGTCAGGATCGACATGGTGTGGAGATCGTCAGAGAGGATGATCAAGTCAAGGTTGATAGGACGAGAGTCTCATGAGGTGAGTCGAGTCGAGTTGGACAAGGCGAAGATGTCATCAATTATATGGTGAAAGTCTTCATGCATCGACATTAAGAAAGAAGACGGCAAGTGACTTTTTCTAGACTTGTTTTATCTTTGTTTTATTTTGAGTCTAAGGATTGTTGTACTATTAAGAGTGATGCGATGTCGAATGACTTTTAGATGTGTCAAGTGCTCAAGTGATCCATCCTTGTGAATCTTAGAAAGAGAGTGGTGTTGGTGGTACCGAAAAGTGAGGGTTGTAAGTCTCTCTTGGATTCTTTGTGATATCTGTGTTTATCCTTTGATTTTTGGGTAGTGAGACCTTGTTGGTTGTGTATCCCTCGCTGTTAGCTTTCAGTAGAGTCCAAGATCTCTGAAATCGGAGTCCGGAGTCAAAAGTTATGCTCGTTTTCGTCGGGCTGCTCAGTGTTGTTCGGACAATCCGGAGTATCCGGTGTTTAGTCCGGACACTCCGGGTTGAGTCCGGAGTATCCGGGGTTTTTGTCCGGAGTCTCCGGGTTGACACCCTCGGTGGCTGCTCTCAGTTGGTCCGGAGTATCCGGTGTTAAGTCCGGACACTCCGGGTTGTCCGGAGTGTCCGGGGTATTTATCCGGAGTCTCCGGGTTGTGCACAGCTGTCTCCAACGACTAGTTTTTGGGACCTCTATTTAAAGCCCCCTTCTTCCTCTTTTCGAAAGAAGCTTTTACCCTGTAGATTAGAGGTGCTATACCCTTGTTCTTGAGCCCCAAAACACCTCTTTACCCTTAGATCTAAGTGATCCCCTTGGTGAGAAGGGTTGGGAAGAGTTTGAGGAGTGAGGTGCTAGGTTGAGTGAGATTTGAGTTGATTGAGCACTTGACTTCATCTCCAAGCTTGTTCTTCGTGAGCATTTGTTACTAGTGAAGGTTGAGGACTCCTAGACGGCTAGGAGGTCGCCTACGAGCCACCGGAGCTTTGTGTGGTTGGCCGTGGGAAGTTTGTGAAGGCCGGTTCCGCCTCCGTAAGGGAAGGAATTAAAGGAGTGAAGACCGGCGAGTGCATTTGTGCAACACCGGGAGGAAGAGGGTTGAAAGAGACCCCGGCTCAAGTGTGACCGAGCCGCCTCAACGGAGATGTAGGATGCCCTCAAGGATCCGAACTTCGGGTGAAAAATCATTGTCTCCAAGTTTGCTTCTTACTCTTGCTTTAGTATTTGATTTTGAATCTTGAAATTGCCCTATCTACTCTTTTGTTGTGTTTGGCTCTAGATCTACAATATCCCCAGGTACCTGATAGCATTTAGATCTTTTGTATTCAAGTAGATTGTTGAAAAATTGCAGGGATTTAAAATCTCATTTGAGGTCTTAAATCCGAGTATCAATTTACGAACCGGATAATCCGGACATTTCGAGATATCAGGAGATAAGTCCGGACACTCGTGCGAGTCCTCGGATCCAATCCGAGTATCCGGACTCTGAACCCAGACAGTCCGGACATTTCGGAGTATCCGGATAAAAATCCCGGACACTCCGGACGTAGTCCCTCGGAAGATTTTATTTAGCTGCAATTTTTTTATTCCGCTGCATTTACTTACACAGTTTTTAATTCGCCTATTCTCCCCCCCTCTAGGCGACATCCCCTGTCCTTTCAATTGGTATTAGAGTAAGGTCTCTCCTTTATTAGACTTAACCGTTTAGAGAGTAAAGGATGTCGACTAGAGGATTAGTGCACTCACATAATCCACTTGTGCTAGATGGCACAAATTATGCTTCATGGAAATTAATTATGACTTCTCATTTTAAATCCATGAGCCCCAAATATGGTGGATCGTAGTGTCGGCTTTTCCTCTCCATTGAATGAAGTTGCTCCAACTGAAGGAGAGAGGAAATGCCTACATCTCGACGCTCAAGCTACTAATGTTTTATTTTGTGTTGTGAGTGATGAAATCTTTGATAGAATATGCAATCTCAAGAGCGCTCATGAAATGTGGATAAAGCTTCAAGAACTATTTGAATCATCCACTTCTATTGAGGATTGCACTAAGGAAGAGATGTCGGGAGATGAAACATCAAGCTCCACCTCAAGCTCAAGTGATGAAGAACCAACATCTCCATCAACCTCAACCTCCGCCTCAAGTGACGATGAAGATGCTCTTCCATCACAAATCCGTTGCTTCATGGCGAAAGGTAAGAATGAGGTAAGTAACGATGATGATGAGCTCACTTATAATGAACTTATGAATTTGCTAGAGGAGCTCAATAAATGTCTTGGAAAGGAGAAAAAGAAATATAAAATTTTGAAGCTTGAACATGAATCACTTCAAAATGATTATAATATGCTTCAAGAAAATCATGAATCCCTCCTTTCCAAAGAAATTCATAAGCCTAAGGTGGATATAGGATTCTCATGTGATTTAATTGATGAAATGTCTTGCTTAAATGTTAATCCTAATATTTCATCAAAATTTGACACATCCACCTCTTGCAATGATTTACCTTGTTGCTCAAATTCAAATGTTTCTACTTCCTATATGCATGTTGAGACTAACCTTGTAGAGGAAAATAAGGAGCTCAAGGCCCAAGTCATTAGATTAGAAAATGACTTGAAGAAATGCGTAAAGGAAAAAGCCGTTCTCGACGAGATCTTGAGCAAGCCAAGGGCACCCCAAGATAAGCGAGGACTCGGCTACATCTCCAAGAGGGAGACTAGCAAGACAAGGCACAACGAAAGACATTCGAAGATCATCAAGTGCTTTGCTTGCAACAAGAAGGGACACTTCGCCTCCGTGTGCCCTAATAACGTGGAGATCAAGCCACAACCATCAACAATGAGGCGAACCGACAAAGAGCAAGTCAAGAAAAAGAGACGCTCAAAGCCTACTTGCTACAATTGTCGGAAAAAGGGACACATCGGTAAGGATTGTCCCAAAGGTATTACTCCTAAGCCTATTATTGTCAATGATCATTATTTGCTTAGGAAGGACAAAAATGGCAATGTGTTTGCCAAGTTTGTCGATTCTCCCAAGTATTTGCAAAATTATGATATTCAATTGCTTAGGAGAAATGAATCTAGAAATGTGTTTGCTCAAAATGCTAGACTTCCTAAGACCAAGAAAAATCATGTTGATCATGTGCTTAGGAAAAATAACAATAGCAAACCATTTGCTAGATTTCCTAGATCCTCTAAGCCAATGCATAATTTCAATTATCATATGCTTAGAAGAGATCAAACTAGAAATGGTTTTGCAAAATATCATTGCCCTCCTAATCCTTTTCATAAAAATGCCAATCATTTGCCTAGGAGGAATAATTACTGCAAACCTATTTCTAATTATGTTAGTCAATTCAATAATATCCAAATTAGGACCATTTGGGTTCCAAAATCTATTGTGACTAACATTGTTGGACCCAACAAGGATTGGGTACCAAAAACCGCCTAAAAGATTTTTAGGCAATATGAGATGGATTGGACGTTTGGCTTCTTCAAAAGGGAAGATGACTTAATCATTTGCAAAATGGAGCCAAGCATGAGGATGATCACTTCAATCTTGAGCCAATGCCATCTCGGGTAACAAGTATTTAATTTGATTCTTATAGCTTATAGCCTTGTGTAGGTTATATTGCATTATTCATGAAAAATCAATTTAGATTGCTTGTTATATTCTTGCTCATGCTTGATTAATTGTTTTGATTGAAATCTTGAGCAAGTTTGGGGTAGTGGCACATTAAGGGGGAGTGCTAAATCATAACCATGTATATTACATCCCTACATGTGCCCATATTTATATAAGTGCAAATATATATTTTCAAAATCAAGCCATTTAGCCAAAAGTTAAAATTTTGTATACCATTAGTATTCTTGTGAAAAACTAGTTGCAAAATGTATAAAATATATTTGAAACGTTTTTCAAAGGTTTTGGCTTCACAAAATCTATTTTGAAAAGAAAATGAGTTTCATGATCAAAATCTAGATAATAGTATCTTGTTTTGGATTTAAACTTATAATTTTCATAGAATTAAATGTAAAATGAATTTCAAAGTAATTCCAAAACGAAAATCCTAGAGTTGGTCATTCTTAACAATTCTTGTGTTCAAAAGACTTTCAAAAGACCAACCTAGCGAAAGTTATTCGATTTTGAAACTCGCCGAAAAACTATATTTGACCCATAATAGTCATATTATTGCACTTAGTGAGTTTCTCCGTTTGGACCGGATCTTGTGTAGTATCTTGGTTCAAAATGGTATCTTAGACTCATACACAAAATTCAAATATCTATATCTCATCTTATTCTTCATTTGAATCTTGTGTTGAAATATTTGGCTTTGTTTTACAAATAGCTATTTCAAAAGGACTATTTTGGTCAAAAGTCAAATCTTATGTTTAAAATGCCCAAAATTGTAAAAGTATTCTAATGTGTATTTCAAATGTTTTACAAGCTTTCAAAATGAAAATTCTATATTGAAATTAATTTTAGCCCGAAAAGTTTTTGGTTTGAACTAAAATAGCTTATTTAAGCATATTGCTCAAATCTTAGCATTCAAGTTGGATTTCATTATAAATGTTGGCTAGAAACCATATTGATAATCAATTCTAAGCCATGGAAATTGAAATTGCATGAAATCCAAATTGAGTTGTATTTTGAGGCTTTTTATGAAAAACTATGTCCTATTTAACTTGCTTCAAAAAAGGGATAAAAGCAAAATATTTGTTTGAAATGCAAAATCTTATGAAAATAGTCTTCTAAAATGTTTTCAAATGCATTTCAAATGTTTTCAAGTATCTAACCCTTGGCTAGAAGCTAAAAGTCAAACTTTGGCCTAAAAAGATCTTTGTGATCTTGCTTTTGCATTTAACTTCAAATTTTTCTAAAGCAAAATCTATTTGGAGTTTGAAAAAGTGGTCAATACAAAACTCATAGGGTTGGTCATTTTAAGCATTTCTTTAGTTCAAAGTTTTTCCAAACGACCAACCGTTAAAAAGTTATAGCCATTTGAATTTAGCCAAAATCATCAATTTGATCCAAAATGACCCGTTGTTGCATTTTGTGGATTTCGCTATTTGAATTGGATTTATTTGTATATCTTGGATTGAAATAGTATTTCTAACTCATACAAAGCTATGAAAGTTCAAATCTCCATAAATTTCAATCCGGAATGCATTTTGAGCATTTAGTGAAAATTCAATTTCTTTTCAAACCTACAAAACGCATTTTGCCATATCTTTTGAACGAAAATTCCTTTTCGAAAAATTCTTTTTGGAAAAGTTTATTGGGAGTCTAAAGAATGTTTCTGCACAATTTCAAGTAATTTCAACTTAATTTGAAATAGTTATGGCTTTTTCTCTCTTTTGATCTTATTTAGCATTCTCTCGCATTAAGTTGGATTTTACGATTTGAATGGATTTGATTATGCAAATAGGCTTATAAACATATCTCTAACTCATATGAAGCCACACAAGTGCACATTTCCATTCAAAACTCATTTGGTTCCATTTCGAGGATTTGGTGAAAATCTTAATCCCTTATGTGTTTCAAATACATCTTTCACCATATTTCTCGAAATAAAGTTTATTTATTGAAAATCTTTGTTGGAAAACCTTCTCTAATATATGGAGTTCATATCTGAAAATTCTCAAATTTATTTGAACTCATTTGCAAGATTGTTGACTTCTTTTGACTTAGTGTCAAAATCAAAAACTCCAATGCCCATTTTGATCTAATTTTTTATTGGAGGGTGATATTTGAGAAATTATTTTTGGAGAAGTCTCTTGGATGTCTATGGAACATTTCCGCAAAATCTTATGACTATTGGACTTCATTTGATCAAGATTTGATCCAAATTCAAAATGTTCAGTTTGCTGAAATTTCAGGTTTAGGCTGATTGTGGGGCTGATTTGTGATTTTTGTATCTTCAAATGGGTTTATAGTCAGAGGAAAGTATTATAACATATTTTGATCCTCTATATTTGGACTTCATTGTCTAATTTTTTCAGAATTTATGAACCTTGTTTGAACCTTCTTTCAGCCCTATCAAAAAGCTTAAATGGAATGAAGCTGAACAACCCAGAGTATCCGGTTGATCTATCCGGAGTATCCGGATTATCCGGACACTCCGGATCAAAAACACCGGAGTATCCGGGTTGTACTCCTCGGCCCAAATACTTAAATTGCCATTTATACTTTCTTGCAATCTTTTGTTCATCCCATTCTTTGGGGTTTTTCCTTTGCTCAAATGAATGTTCGGTCTTCATAGCCCTCGAAGAGAATTTCGAGACGTATCTGTTCCGCGTTGATGATGTTTGCATTTGAGCAATGGTTTAAAAGCTATAATCGATTTTGTGCTGCTATTTGCATCTTTTTGAGATTTTAAGAGTTTTAAATTGGAATCTTGGCAAGCCTTTCAAGATGAAAACTAAGTGAACTTATTCATTGCTCTAAGCTTCAAAGTGGAGCATATCTATTTAAGTTTTCATTCCAATGAAAGTGCATCTTTTGGCTAAGTTCTTTTAGAAATTGGATCTAATTGTAACTTAGCCTCAAAATGTTTCCTCTCTTGCATAACTCGGAGTTTATTATGGAAAAGAGAAAATTTCCCTTGTAAGCTCAAGAGTGAGGTTGAATGTGTTTTACCCATTGTCTCTCTTACAAGTGGATGTCAAGATTAAATTTGAATGAGTTTCAAATATTTTCATTGTAAAGTGGTGTAATAAAATCTTTAATTGATATCTTGAATTTCTTTGCATGCAAAGAGTATTGTCTTGTATATCATATATATCATGCATGTTGTACTTAGACATTATCAAACTAACTTGGGTTAAATTAAAAGACATTTGTTCCCAGAAATCGTGTGCTTGTCTATTAATGTTCAAGGTATTGGAAAAGGGGTCATCTTCGACGGTGGGATGAAGGAAATGGAGAAGAGCTCCATAGTCCGAGGGATCTAAGGCCAGGCGCGGTGATCATGACCGATTAGAACATGCGGTGGACAAGAATCGACAAAGGGACGTATTTCTTTTTTTGACCATATTCAATAATGTCTGTGCACACCATTATGCTAAATTGTGTCATTCTAAATGGTGTTGTATCTTTCAATTGGTATCATTAATTGGTATCTTTCGAGATGTATCCTCTAATCCTAAATTGTTTTGAAGTGTCATCTAACTTGCTTTTGGCATTATCAAGAATTAAAAGGTACATATGGGTGACACATTGCAAAGAGGTATACCCTTGATAAGTTTATGAAATTCTTGATCATGAAAGTGCATCTTACTTATAGAATTTTAATTCATGATCTTGTATACATCTTGTGATCATATAAGCAATTCCTTCTTGTGTAATCTTCTTTATATGATCTTGATTGTTAGAATTTAATTTGATCATGAGCATGTGCTTAAATTATATAAATTTGCTATATGATCTTGATGTTTAAAGAATAAATCTTCTCCATGTGAAATCATATTCGTGTGTCATGTTTAAGCATCACTTATATCCTGTGAATCATGACTACTTTAAATTTGTATAATTAGAAAAATCTATTGCCTAAATCTTGGAAATAATTGGTATCATATCTTGCCTAGATTTAGGGGGAGCTTAATATTATTGTCCTATTACTAGCTCCTTATTTTTATATTTATTCTCTCCCTAATCTTTTTATTGAGTGTGCAACAAAGGGGAGAACAGATTTTATTGAATAAACAGTAAGAATCTTTTAAGCACGTTTTTGGGATTAATGACAAAAGGGGGAGAATTTATGGATTTATCAATTGTCCCCTAATCGATTGACAAAAAGGGATGATTTGTAAGTATGATCTCTTATTGTTTCTTCATGCTTGTTTTAATGCTAAATATCTTAATATTGTCCTTTGGTGCAATTGATAATAGGTTTGTCATAAATCACCAAAAAAGGGGAGATTTAAAGTGCATCTAGGCACTTATGTTATTATGGTGATTAATGACAAACACACATAATGACAATCTATGTAATTAAGTAAATGCTTAACTTATTGCTTAACAAATGACAAACCTCTAATATGAATATATTGCTATGAGACTAACATGTTATTGCCTAGTTAAGTATCAGTCTCATCTTTTAGAGGAAAATCAAGTGGGATAGTTAAGCAAAGATAAGGTATGCAATTTTGGTATCTATTCTGTATTTGTTATTGCATTCCTTTCGTGCAAATGCATAGTGAACTCCAAGTAGCATGTTGATTATATATATGAACATTGGTTCATGTCATATTTATTTGTGCATATAAATTCATTTGAGTTCATTATGTGCTTTGTTTTTAGTATGCATGTATTAACTAGAGTTAAACTACATATTGCTATAGATTGACTTTGTGCATGCATGTCTTAGTTGTGTATCTTCTCATGCACTTCCCTTAGTTAAGTTTAATCTAGTGTTGGATCACATATTTACAACTCTTATTCCAAATATTATTTGCACATGTACAATTCGTGCATATTCTATCATGTGCTTCATTTAAGTAAAAGACTGTGATCCTTGCCATGATTTAATTGATTCATCATATTGGCAATTATCTCTCTAGTGCATATAGATCAATTACATATTCATCATGATGTACTTAGTAGAGAACATTTCTTATGTAAGTGTTTCCATTTATGTTGTGCTTCCTTATATGAAACACTTGTTGTAATCAATTGTTCACAAATATCAACTTATTCATATCAATTGAGCTTTTGGGACTAATGTCTATCATAAGTGGATTGGAAAGAATTAGGTCCCGTAAGTGTATGATGACCAAGGTATCTTGGAGGATGATCGTTAAGCGGAAGTCAACAAGACGGCGGTGTCACCAAGAGTTGAGGACTAAGTCAGCATCGACATGGTGTGGAGATCGTCAGAGAGGATGATCAAGTCAAGGTTGATAGGACGAGAGTCTCATGAGGTGAGTCGAGTCGAGTTGGACAAGGCGAAGATGTCATCAATTATATGGTGAAAGTCTTCATGCATCGACATTAAGAAAGAAGACGGCATGTGACTTTTTCTAGACTTGTTTTATCTTTGTTTTATTTTGAGTCTAGGGATTGCTGTACTATTAAGAGGGATGCGATGTCGAATGACTTTTAGATGTGTCAAGTGCTCAAGTGATCCATCCTTGTGAATCTTAGAAAGAGAGTGGTGTTGGTGGTACCGGAAAGTGAGGGTTGTAGGTCTCTCTTGGATTCTTTGTGATATCTGTGTTTATCCTTTGATTTTTGGGTAGTGAGACCTTGTTGGTTGTGTTGCCCTCGCTGTTAGCTTTCGATAGAGTCCAAGATCTCTGAAATCGGAGTCCGGAGTCAAAAGTTATGCTCGTTTTCGTCGGGCTGCTCAGTGCTTTTCGGACAATCCGGAGTATCCGGTGTTTAGTCTGGACACTCCGGGTTGAGTCTAGAGTATCCAAGGTTTTTGTCCGGAGTCTCCGGGTTGACACCCTCGGTGGCTGCTCTCAGTTGGTCCGGAGTATCCGGTGTTAAGTCCGGACACTCCGGGTTGTCCGGAGTGTCCAGGTATTTATCCGAGTCTCGGGTTGTCTGTATTGTCTCCAACGGCTAATTTTTGGGACCTCTATTTAAAGCCCCCTTCTACCTCTTTTCGAAAGAGGCTTTTACCCTGTAGATTAGAGGTTCTATACCCTTGTTCTTGAGCCCCCAAAACACCTCTTTACCCTTAGATCTAAGTGATCCCCTTGGTGAGAAGGGTTGGGAAGAGTTTGAGGAGTGAAGTGCTAGGTTGAGTGAGATTTGAGTTGATTGAGCACTTGACTTCATCTCCAAGCTTGTTCTTCGTGAGCATTTGTTACTCTTGGAGGTTGAGGACTCCTAGACGGCTAGGAGGTCGCCTACGAGCCACCGAAGCTTTGTGTGTTTGGCCGTGGGAAGTTTGTGAAGGCCGGTTTCGCCTCCGTAAGGGAAGGAATCAAAGGAGTGAAGACCTGCGAGTGCATTTGTGCAACACCGGGAGGAAGAGGGTTGAAAGAGACCCCGGCTCAAGTGTGATCGAGCCGCCTCAACGGAGACGTAGGATCCCCTCAAGGATCCGAACTTCGGGTGAAAAATCATTGTCTCCAAGTTTGCTTCTTACTCTTGCTTTAGTATTTGATTTTGAATCTTGAAATTGCCCGATCTACTCTTTTGTTGTGTTTGGCTCTAGATCTACAATATCCCAGTACTGATAGCATTTAGATCTTTTGTATTCAAGTAGATTGTTGAAAAATTACAGGATTTAAAATCTCATTTGAGGTCTTAAATCCGAGTATCCAATTCGAACCGGATAGTCCGGACATTTCGGAGTATCTGGAGATAAGTCCCGGACACTCCGGCCTGAGTCCCTCGGATCCAATCCGGAGTATCCGGACTCCTAAACCCGGATAGTCCGGACATTTCGGAGTATCCGGATAAAAATCCCGGACACTCCGAACGTAGACCCTCGGGAGATTTTATTTAGTTTGCAAATTTTTATTCATTGCATTTAGTTACACAGTTTTTAATTCGCCTATTCACCCCCCTCTAGGCGACATCCCCTGTCCTTTCACCAAGACTCGGCACTAGATCAGCAAGGCAAGTCGTAACCTTTGATCATATTGATCCTATGTTTGCAAAAGTAATTTACTTTTATACAATTGCATGCTATTTTGTGTATCAATGCTTATTTAATGGGAGTAGATGTATACCTAGTTGACATTATGCCACCTTGATTAGTTGTATGTCGTGTATCCATTGTTAACCCTTGGTTGGTATATTACTAGTTGGACATAATCATTATACCAACATCGGGTTATCATAGCTATGCTTAGACATGCTTAGATATATGTTGGGATTCATGTCACACATTGAATAATGTTAAACTTGACTTAATGAGATATTGAATCGTGGCCGTTAGCCACTGTTGTAAAATCTGTTGTACCATGGCGGGGTTGCCATTGGTCTTGGTTGAACGAATTGTTTTCCCTCGGGCAAGTGATCGTGCAGTAAAGGGGGTGCTTTCTAGCACATTGGGATGTGGATGTCTTGCACGAGACAACAGGACTTAATCTTGTGCGCCATTGAACTGGGCCTAACCGTACTACCACATATGCGGAATGGGACAGACCTAAGCGATTAATTCGCAATGTCTAGCCTTGAGTAACGCCGGTTGGTAGTGTGGGTTCCGGATGGACGGGTAGATTCGCAAGGCGCAAGAGAGGGCCCTAAGGGCGAAACCTTAGCGAAGCGATCCGAGAGTTTAGACGATTGCATTGTAAAGGCTTTGTCATGATATCTCTGCGACACACCAAAGGAAGTGTGTTAGTAACGTTTGCACAAAGAGATGTTCAAGTCTTGTGGGTAAAGTTGTACAACCTCTGCAGAGTGTAAAACTATTCGAATAGCCGTGTCCGCGGTCATGGACAAGCACGGGAATTTCACACGGGGTATAGAGTGTTTCATAAAATGTGGAATGTGGAATTGTTGAGATGTGAACGGGGAGTTCACTGTTGTTTTGTTGTCTATCATTGATCTATCAGTTATTTATTTATCTTTTCATAAATATGCTTTCAATCTATTTATTGTATTTCAATTGAAGTTATTGCTTTCTGCAAATGAACCATATAGTCATCCTTGTCAAGCCGTGCATGAATATATATTGCATCAATTCCCTACGGCTTGCTGAGTACCTTTGTACTCACGGCTTTATGCCCTTGTTGATCAGTTGCTGAAGGAGATAATGAATATCATGAGGAGGAATTCTATGAAGACTACGTGGATTAGGAAGGCGTTCCCCAGACGATTGCCTGTGGCATGTCGAAGGTGTGAACATTGACCATAAGGTCGTTTGCTTTATTTAATAATAATTTGCTTCTTCTTAGTTAACTCGTTGTATGGAATGGTATTTCATCTATGTTTCCACTGTGTGCACTAGCGTGATCCTGGACTAGTGCAGTATACACAGAGGGTTTCAGATTTGCAAATCCAAGTCCCGACAAAGAGCATACTTCTCTTATGAATAAATATGCAATTTATTCTTTATTCCAGTATTCTTTCATTTGTAAGCAATGTTTGGATTATTTTGCCATTGTTTGATTGGAATTATTTCCTTTTTTTTAGAAATCGTGTAGCGCCCAAATGGAAGAGATATGCATTGTTGATAGTGGCACAACGAATACCATCTTAAGAGAGTCCAAATACTTCCAGTCGATCACGAAGAACGCTGGAAAGATTACTACGATCGCAGGAAGCGATTCCTATATAATAGGCTCTGGAAGAGCCACAATTATATTACCTATGGGTACAATTTTGGTAATTGAAGAAGCCCTATTGTACCCCGAATCAACGCGCACTCTCTTAAGTTTCAAAGACATCCGCGCCAATGGTTTTCATGTAGAAACCAATGAAAAAAATGGCAAAGAATACTTGCACATTATGAAGCACGCGGTATGTGGAAAAATGGTGTTAGAAAAATATCCCTCATATGAATCTGGGTTGTACTGCACGAACATTCATGCACCAGAAGTGTATACTTCCTTGAAGACTGTTTTTAGAAGCTCTGAGTTATTTTCTTTATGGCATGGTAGATTAGGTCATCCTGGTCTTAGAATGATGAGGAATATAGTGAACAACTCACAAGGTCATGGCATTAATGTTAAAAATTTCCCGAATCATGAAGATTTCTTGTGCCCTGCATGTGCCACCGGAAATTAATAACGGACCCTCTGTCATGAAAGTGCAAAGTGAAATTCTGCATTCTCGGACGCATCCGAGGATATTTGCGGCCCGATTCAGCCCTTATCGGGGCGTTTCGATACTTTATGGTGCTCATCGATGCTTCCTCGAAATGGTCGCATGTATGCTTATTGTCAACAAGAAACCATGCTTTTGCAAAGGCGATCTCGAGATCATAAGAATTAAGAATGCTTTCACGATCATCGCGTGAAGTCCATCGAATGGACAATCTTTGGAGAATTTACTTCAAAGGCATTTGATGATTATTGCTTTAATGAGGATATCAGTTGAACACTCTGTACCGCATGTCCATACGCAAAATGGACTAGCTAAAGCACTAATAAAGAGGATTAAATTCATTGCCAGACCGCTTTTGCAAAGTTGTAACTTGCCCAACACTTGTTGGGGATCTGTGATCTGCGCTTGTGACTCTCATCAATTTTAGACCTTCGGCCTACAACATCCATTCTCCTATGCAGCTTGTGCACGGGGTTATCCCAAAAATCTCCCATCTCAGGAAATTTGGGTGTATAGTATATTGTAACAACCCAAAATTTGGCCTATAATTTCACTTATGTGCATTTTGGTGATTTTCTGAATTTATTGGATTTTCCAGAAATTATTTGAATTTATTTTAATTAAGTATATTGAACCTTTGGTAAAAACTAATTATATATAGATAAAAATAATATTAAGTTTTGTCAAAAAATATTTTATTTGAGTTCAGAATGTTTCAAAGTATTTATGAGAATTTTCTTGGATTTTTTCTGATATTTTAATTGCCTTAAATGAATTAATCTAATTTCGGGAATTTTTTAAATCGGCGTTGGAAAATCAGAGTGAGCGATCTTGGGCCAAGCCCGACCTTTGTCGCGTCTTGTGACCCATCGCGGTGCGGCCGTTAGCCCGTTCCGCCGCCTCGCGTATGGACCATTGGATCGGATCGGGCGGTTTGTCTCCTTCGCGAAACCCTAGCGCCGCCGGCCGTTGGATCAAGATCGCGGTGAGGATTCCTTGCGTCGTTTTGGAAAGATCGATCGCATCCGTTAATTTTGGAAAGAGCGGGTCGGATCGTATCGTGTTCGGGAATCATAGCCGTTCATCGCGGATCGGACGGACCGCAATCATCGTCTCCGATTCGGTTTTCGAATCCGCCGCCGCTTGCCGTCGCCGCCGCGTGATTTTAGGGTTGCCTTTTCTGGGCGTTCGCCGAGGCTATTTAAAGCGCAGACCGCACCCCGAGGATCGCCATACCAGAGCGCATCCGCCAGTGCTAGCCTTCGCCGCTGAGTCGCCGCTGTAGCCTCGCCGGAGCTTGCTCTTCGCCGCTGCGGTTTTCTTCGAGTTCCGCCGTCGTCAAGCCGCCGTCCGTGGCAAGGGTTCCAGATCTGAGTTCCTCGCATCGTGCCACGTCGAGTCGCGCCGAAACGCCGTTCAGGTGGTCGTCTTCCTCTGCTCCGGTGCAAGCCCGCCGCCGTGTCTCGGAGCTTCGCGCAGCCGTTGGATCTTCGCCGAACCGTCCAGATCGCGCCCCGTCATCCTCATCAGCAGTGAACCTCTCCGGTAAGATGGACGGTTAGATCTAAGATAAGCGGTCAGGATAGTGACGTGTAGGGGTAGATCGGTGGCCATCATATCGTCGCGTGGATGCACGCCGCGTGTCGAGCATCGGCACGGGCGGCGTCGCGACCGATCGATCTTGCGCGCGTGTCGGGCACGTGATGTGGGCGCCGTGAGCGCGTCCACGGTGGACGAGAGGAGGTTCCGTGGACCGGTGCATGCGCCGAGGTGGCGTGTCGTCGTCGATTGGCTCGGGCCAGGGCTGACGTCAGCGTTGCGCAATGAAGATCTTTTCCAATAGAAAAATAATTTAGAAAAATCAGAAATTCTATTTTTTGTATTTTCAGTATTTATTCAAACTTCAAAAGGCTATATCCTTTGCATTTTAACTCGGATTTGAGTGATTCAAATTTCTAAAAATTTGTAAAATCAAGATCTATTTATTGGTGAATTTTATTTTATTTTTGGAGTTTGGTTTCTCTCTGTTTTGGTGTTTATTTGCTATTTTGGTATCGTTTCGCGTAGACGTTGAACTGCTCGGTGATCCGGAGGAAGATTCATCGCTTCAAGACCAGCACCTACTCCAAGGCAGGTTGTGCTTTGATCATGTTGCACCTAATTTTCACCAAATTGCTATTTTGTCTCTTAAACTTTATGCATGATATTTTATGTGTATAAATGATTTCAATTAATCTGGGAATTAGATAATATGCCTATTTGAATTAAATCATACCTTGTCAATTATATGCCATGATCTATTTGTCACCCTAGGATGTGGAACTATAGTTGGTTAATATTGATAATCAACATGGGCTAGTTAGATCGTCATAGATTGCTTAGCCATGCCATGTCATCACATGTGTCCGAATGTTGATACTTAATCTTGACTAATGGAATATGGAACAATGTTTATGAATTGGTGTGTCATGTCTTTGTCGCATACAGTGATATCAAGTTGTCGTGGCGAGGAGGTCACACATCTAGATTGAAATGTTGATGGCATGTGGTGCTTGGTAATCAAGCTGGGGTGGTAATGATTTTAGATTGGGGCAAGTGGCAAGGCGGTGTGCCAAGGTGGGCGGGGTTGGCAAGGGTATGTGGAAGTCTTGCCTTAATCACTTTAAGGACTTAACCTTGCAAGCCTTTGACTGAGTCCTTCTTGCAACCACATGTCTCGAATGGGACAGACCTAGTTGAATAATTTGTGAAACCTAGATTTGATCTTGTCGTGGTGAATAGTGAGTCCGGGTTACGGTTTAACTCACATAGCGCAAGAGGGGGCCTGTTGTGGTGGTTTAACCCTTGATGTTGAAACCTTAGCGGCGATCTTGGGTCTAGGTGTAGCATTGTAAAGGCTTTGTTATGATCACTCGCCTTGGTGGTGTTTGGTTGTATCGTGTGGGTAAAGTGCATAACCTCTGCGAGTGTACAATCTATTCGAATAGCCGTGCTCACGGTATTGGGCAATGCTCGGAATTCTGAGTTAAGGGTTAGACTTTTGTTAAACAAAAACTTGTTGGGACGGCAAGGTGCCATGGAAAGTGAAAAATGATTTAGGATTGAGAAACTTGGTTACTTGAAATCTTGAATTTATTAATTCTTGTATTTGTTTCTTGCTTTCCAATCTATTTCTTGTATCCTTGTTAAATCTTTGCTTTATTGCAAAATATCCTTATTAGCCATTCCTTTGGATTAAGCCAAGCATATAGAATATTAGACTATTGTTGTGCACAACTTGTTGAGTGCTTTATGTACTCAACCCAACAACAACCAGAAGAGGAAGAATCTCGCCTTTCGTGGAGGAAGATTACTTGGATCACGAATGCTTAGGTGCGAGCCTCGTCATTTGCACGTGGCGAATCTGGAGCGCCAACTGCGTTTATTTTATTTCATTGCTACTCATTGATACTTTTAATTAAGCCTGTGAGGCGATTACGTAAGACAACGGTTATTATTAATTATTGAAGTTATGCTATATTTATTGTGTATGACTATGATAGCATCTATGTTGAGCTGTGTGAACTAGCGTGATCTGGACTAGTCGCGTATATACAGAGGTCGGATTTGTAAATTCGGGTCCCGACATATATGTACCTATACCACCCCCTCGATGGATCGCAATGGGCCCTCTCATGAAGTCTGGGATATCGTTGGTTATGAAAGTGCATCCATAATCGGTATTTGGAACCCATATTTGGAGACTTGCATCTGACCGATTCGATTACATATTTGCGAGGATCGTTTCCGTCATTATAGGAGAAATCAACCTTTGGATGAAAAATGCCGGAAATCATATGGTATTCCTTGGGATCCCAGCGCATGACCCCGCACTAATGAAGCAAATCAAGAAGTCCAAAGATAATTGTTTGCGAATTTAGCAAATGAATTGCTGATCATTTTGTGATCACGAAGGGCGTGGTTAAGTCGCATGTACGCAAGAAATGCACGAGAGGGTGGAAATACCAAAGAAAACATAAGGTATCCCTCATCCTGTTCAGAGGCCTCAAAGAAAAAAGAACAGGAAATCTGGCTCCTTAAACCCAAAGTACCCGGTGACGTCTGGAGAAAACTGGGCGAGAGGACTTACCACAACCAATCACGAAAATACCCCAAGGAAAGAAGGGAGCGGTTGAGATCGCCTTTGGAAAGAAGCCAACGGAAAAGGCAATTCCAGACTTGAATCTTCCACTGCAGGAAGCCGTCGGAAATAATGTGTGCGCACACATAGGCGATGAAAAGTTAAAGGAACTTACTCCTGCGATAGGGAATAGCAGCGAAGAGCAAGTAGAAGTGCATGAAGCACCCCATGAAGAAATGGCTATAAACTTTGTAATAACAGGAGAATCCCTGAATAGAGCAATAGCCAACGTTGATGTATACTTTGCAAAGAAGATTGCCTCGATCATTGATCATGATCCCGAGCCTGCATTTCTAGTAGAGTGCAAGAAAAGGATAGATTGGAAAGAATGGAAGAAGACAATCACTGTAGAGTTAGTCTCTCTCTGAACAAGAGAGAGGTGTTTGGGCCCGTATGCCGCACACCTCCCCATATAAACCCTGTAGGTCACAAATGGGTCTTTGTTTGGAAGAGGAATGAAAACAACGAAGTTGTAAGGTACAAGGCAAGGCTAGTAGCTCAAGGTTTCACTCAACGTCCTGGAATTGATTATGAAGAAACATATTCTCCGGTCATAGGAGGAATTACCTTTAGATATTTGATCTCAATGGCATTCAACTTGAAGTTGAGAATGAAGCTAATGGATGTTGTCACAGCATATTTGTATGGAAACTTGGATTCGAAGATATACATGAAAGTACCGAAAGGAATTCCTATCCCGAACCAAGACGGAGCAAATAGAAACACGCAGTGTGAAATTGGAGAAATCCTTTGTATGGGCTAAAGCAGTCAGGAAGAATGTGGTACAATCGCTTGAGCGACTTTCTCTGCAAGAAAGGCTACACAAATAGCGAAGATTGTCCATGTGTGTTTATACAGCGATCCCCGAATGGATTCTATATAATCTCCGTCTATGTAGATGACTTGAACATCATTAGGACGGATGAAGAAATTAAAGAAGCATGCTCATACTTGAAGTCTGAGTTTGAAATGAAGGATTTGGGTAAAACCAAAATTTGTTTAGGCTTGCAGCTTGAGCATGTCCAAGGAGGAATCTTGGTACACCAATCAACCTACACACAGAAAGTGTTGGAAAGATTTAGCTTTGAAAAGGCATATCTTGCAAAGACTCCAATGGTCGGAAGGTCACTCCAAGCAGACCTAGACTCATACAGACCTAGAGAAGAGGGGGAGGAAGTCCTGAGAGCAGAATTCCCATATCTGAGTGCAGTTGGAGCACTCATGTACCTTGCGAATAGCACTAGGCCGGACATTGCGTTCGCTGTGAATTTGCTAGCCGTGCTGATCTGAGAACCCACCAAAAGGCATTGGAAAGGGATCAAGTACATCTTTCGTTACCTCCAAGGAAGCAAAGATCTCGGTTTGTTTTTCGGAAGAAACAATGAATTGAATTTGGTTGCCACGCCAATCTTTGAGTACTTATCGGACCGCATCTTGGCAAGTCCCAAACTGGCTATGTTTTCCTATGTGGAGGAACAACAGCTTTCTGGAAGTCGTCTAAGCAGACCCTTGTCTCGACGTCGACAAACCACTCGGAAATCATTGCTTTGTATGAAGCCTCTCGTGAATGTGCATGGCTCCGAAGAATGGTTCACCACATCCAGAAGTCATGTGGCTTGAACATTGAGCAAACTCCCACGATCATCTATGAAGATAATGCAGCTTGCGTTGCTCAAGCACAGATGGGTTATGTGAAGAGCAATCTCACGAAGCATATCAACTCCAAGTTCTTCTATTCTCACGAATTGCATAAGATGAACGAGATCAAAATATTGCATACTAAGTCATGTGAAAATCTTGCAGATTTGTTCACTAAATCACTCCCAGCATCTACCTTTGAAAGGTGCGTAAAAGGGATTGGGATGATGAGACTTAGAGAAGTGCAGATTTCAAGAGGAGATATTTCACATACTCCCACATAAATCTCGAATATGAATTTTGAGTACCCAACACGAATCTCAGAGATTAGTGGTTGAAGTTTGGGTGAATTGTACTCTTTTTCCTTAAGCAAGTTTTTCATGAAGTTTTCTTGCATAAGGTTTTAACGAGGCAATTCGTGCAACAAAGTAAGCGTATGCTATGTACTCTTTCTCCAAGTATTTTTCCTACTGGATTTTTTTGGAGTTTTAATGAGGCATATGCATCTCGCGGCAAAGGGCCCAAGAGGGAGTGTTGGGAAACCACGTGGCCCAATGAAAAGCCCACGATGGTCCCTTAGCCGAAACCTTAGGCGACTGCTATATAAGGAGGAGGGGTCCCCCCATTGTATAAGCAATTAGAATAGCAATAAAGAATTCAGTCGCCGTTCTCCCTAAACTTGTGTCTCTCTTTCTCTCTCTGTTCTCCAATTCAGATCTGTTCGAGAATCCGGACTATTCGATAGCGAGGTTCCTTAATAAATCGGACGAGAAAGAGAGAACATTTTTAGGTTTAAGCAACTGCTAGGCCTAATGTTCAACGGTCTTCACTTCCCTTCACCAGTCTCCACCCGCCCCGTCCCCGCCCGCGCCGATGGGCCCCGCGCCAGCGCCGTTCTCCGTGCACCTCGTCACCGGCGGAGGCTCCTCGCCGGACCTCGCCCTGCTCCTCCGCTCCCTTGCCGCCGCTCGCGTTGTCGCCCTCGACGCCGAGTGGAAGCCGCGCCGCCGCGGCCATGCCGGCCCCGGCGACGACCCCTCGCAGCCGCTGCCGCCTCCGACTCCGCCGAAGTTCCCCACGGTAACGCTCCTCCAGGTGGCCTGCCACGGCGACGGCGTTGGCGGCGATGTATTCGTCATCGACCTCCTCGCCTTGCCGCTTGCCGACCTGTGGGCGCCGCTGCGGGAGCTGTTCGAGCGGCCCGAGGTGCTCAAGCTGGGCTTCCGGTTCAAACAGGACCTCCTCTATCTCTCTGCCACCTTCGCCGCCGCCCTCGGCTGCGACACCGCATTCGATAGGGTAAGTGCCTTCCGTTCAACTTGCTATTGTGGAACGCCTCAAATTCCTTTGGTTTAGGCAACATTGCTGTGAATTGGAGGTGCGTTTAATTAGGGGAGCTAAGTACTTGGCACTCGTAGGGGAAATCGGGAATAAGCTTAAGCTTTGCCCATTTTGCCTAAGATTACATTTTAGAAGTTGCAAGATCACTGACCACTGGATTTGGAGAAGGGGTTAAGCGTTTTAAAATTAGTAACAATTCACGGTCATTCATCTTTGCAAGGTGGAGCCTTTCTTGGATGTCACCGACGTTTATTAGTACCTGAAGGGCCATGATAGGCATAAGAGGTTCCCAAAGGAAGCCAAGAGTTTGGCAACCATTTGTGAAGAACTTCTAGATGTTTCTTTATCAAAGGTTAGTCCAGATGAAATGTGTTTGCCTTCATTTTGGGAATTTTAATTTGTTGGACATGAATACATTAGCTACCGAGTTTTAGTTATCACATAAACCAATTCTTTTGCAAGCAGTTCGCTATACTAGAACGTGCAGACTGATGCAGTTCTAAGCTAGCAGGAATGCAGGATAGCCTAGACAAAGCTTATTGATTTTTTTGGGGTAAATTTCACGAAACCACACTTATTCTTACAAAACCATCATAAAGCTACTCTTTTCTAAACTAGTTTCACAAAACCACACTTATTCTTACCGATCGTTTCAAAGAATCACACTTCTGTCACCTGCAACTTTTATAGGCTTCTGTCACTTGTAACCGGGTTAGGTGCTAGAGTCTCAATGACATGCGGGCCCACCCTATCAGGTGACAGAAGTGTGGTTCTTTGAAATGATTGGTAAGAATAGTTGTGGTTTTCTGAAACTAGTTATAAAAAGTGTAGTTTTGCTGATAGTTTTGTAAGAATAAGTGTGGTTTTTGTGAAATTTACTCATTTTTTTAATTAAAAGTATGATACCTTATAATTCCAATCGGCGCACATCTGATTAAAACTCCCTGCCTGCTTGAGTTTATTGGTAGCCCTGCTCACGTTTTTCATAAGGGTCATGGTGTTCAGTAAATTGTAACAGATACCGAGTTAACCCACTACTCCACTAGTGTGGTGGGAAGCAATGCATTGGTAGCTACTTCTAGCATCTGTGGCCAGAGAAAAGTCAATATTGAGCGAAGTCTGGTCCAAAGGCTCAGCTTATTTGTTTCAAGGGTGTGGCACAAGTTTGGTTTAGGGCCTATTTGTTTTTGCTGTGGATTCTCCAGAAGCTGAGTTTGGATTGTTGCTATAGAGAAGCTGATTCTGGATTCTAGGATAGCATTTGGTGGGTAATTACTTGGAATTTTCAGTGGCATTCTTATATTTGTATTCCTCAGAATCCACAGAAGCACATATAAAGTGGATTGTAGATTCTAGTATATATGGATGGGTTAGATTATGAGAATCGATTCCTAGAATTGGACTGTTTGTTTTTTATTCAGCTTTCAGGGCCAGAATCTAGAATCCACAACTAAAACAAATATGCCCTTATTTTATATGCAAGCTTGGTTGACAGGTTTGATTTTGCTCATATAGATTCTTAATAGTCAATTTGAAGTACAGCTAGAACCACCAGCTTGCTTGAATAGACAGGTATATATTCATTGCATTTGAGTGTGATATGTGTGTTACTGTGAGTATTCTAGTGAGCCTGTAGCTTGACTTGGTGTTTGCCGGTTTGCCCATTTCACTCAAGCTTGATGTGAACCCAAATTTGAGCTTCTTGTTCTTCCTGCCTACCCCAAGTGGTAATGCATTAGTAATGGTGTGTAAACATTGTGCCTTATCAGTGGACAAATTCATCTGACCCATCTCCTTTGATTGTATGTTCACTGTGGTTGGTACCAAAAGGTGGCTCACGGTAATGGTATTTGCGTTAATATTTCACAGGATTACCTAATTTAACATCCTTGTTTACTTCACTAGGAACTCCAATGTAGTGATTGGTCTTGCCGCCCCTTGAGTGAAGGGCAAATACAATATGCTGCATCAGATGCCTACTACTTGCTAGACATATTTGATCTGTTCCAACAAAAGATCAGAACTGAAGGTAATTATTTTCATCCTTAACACCAATGATCTGATCATGGGAAGTTATTTCATTCGTTTCTTTTCTTTCCTTTTTTTTTGTTGACAAACATTTGTTTTCTCGTGAGATGTTTAAGGACTTATCTTTAACTACTACGAATGACTACCACTTATGCTTGTTTTGGGTAGTCTTTTTATAATTATCAATTACTATTGCAGGAGAATGTTTTCCTATGATAGAACTAACTCCAAATGGGCACTGCTCATCAACGGCGATAGAATCCTCATTGTCTGGATATGCCATCTGTTCTGATGGTTATTGGACATCCATTGTAGCGAAGTACAGTAAGAAAATTTTGTTGACAGAATCAGATACAAAATCACGTTCCTCAAGACGAAAAGAAAAACAAAAGCTTCCTACCAATGCCGAATGCAAAGTTTTTGTGTGATGTGATGGTTAGAGTATTCCTAATCCCATTACTTCCAACAATTATGTGGATTTCATGGTTTTATACTAGTAGCACTGCATAAAGATGCACTTGAAGTGTGGCAAAAGTTACCACCATGCAAATTAGTCAATTTATGTTCCTTGTTCCAAAGGCTGCTAGATTTGATGTGAAGAAATTTTGAACAGATCGAGGGTCTAGCTAAGCACTTGAGATGTGTTGGGATAGATGCTGCCACTTCATCTTCAAGGAAACCTGAACCAAGGTCTTCCCTGTACTTTCACTAATAATATTTGGAACATTCTTAATGTAGTTTCCATTACAAAGGAAAGTTTTATTAATTGGTTTCTATGCTATTTGCTGTGTTTTACTCACCTGTAGGGAACTATTAAATAAAACCTATAACGAAGGAAGAATATTACTAACACGAGATGTCAAACTCTTGAAATATCAGTATTTGGCGAGTAACCAGGTATACAGAGTGAAAAGCCTGCTCAAACATGATCAACTGGCTGAGGTATGCACATATTTTGATCCTTTACTTCTTCAATTAAATCAGTCTGCGTGAAGTTTAATAAGTTAAATCAAAATGTGTTATGTGATTAATTAGATAATTTTTTGCATCATAATTTTCATCAGCAAAACATAAGTAAAATCGACTTTGCTCTTGTTTGTTGGTCTATGATCATACAAAGCCAGGCAAATCATTATTTTGTAACTGTTCCAGTATCAGCCAAATCATTGGAGATTTACCTTTCAACACAACTTGTCAAACCAGTAACACCAAGCAGCTTTTTACTGTTTCACGGAGAACTCAATATCAAATGTCAAATTCATGTTTATCTATTTTTTAAAAGGGAATTTAGATATAGACCATCGTAGCGTACCCCATTCAGAGATAAGCCACTATAGAGTTTGAAAGTAGAAATATGCCATTGCCAAGTGTGGATGCTTGAGAAATGCCATTATATGTTGATTAAAGACCATGTCTTCTTCCTCATTCCATCCCCTTCAATTGCGGTCTCAAACACCCAATCCACCTCCAAACACAATGGCTAGAACCAGTAGAAGTTCGCCCTCACAAAGCTGGTCCCCCCCGGGCGCGTTGCTCCTCGACAAGGACCACCTCGACTACTACTACTCGCTCACCGCCCTCCATCTCCCAGGCCAACTCCGCCACCGTGCTGCCAGCCCTCTGCCCCCTCCTGCCAAGGCAGCAAGCGGCAGGCACAAGGGCTTTCATAGCGGATGCACAGAGGTGGGTGCAGCTTGGGAGGGGGGTCGCGGCTCCTCACGGACTGTCGCCCAGCAACCCTGGCGGCAAGCAGCAGGCGTGCACGAGATATAGCTGGAGGGCATGGCGGATGAGTGGCACCAGGTGCAGCTGGGGAGGGGGGCGTGGCTGCTTGCGGTGATATGTGGCATGCTGAAGTCAGGAACGGGGAGGGAGTCACCCAAGGAACTTTGCCATGGCGTGCTCGCCGGCCACAACAGATCTAGAGAGAGAGGATTGCTTCAGATGCAGGGCCTTGCATTCTATCTCAAGACTCAATTCGACTGTTTTTTAATTGTAGTGGCTAGGTTGATTTGATTTTGCTTAATCAGCGTGATGATAAACAATGAAATGAAAGAAAATGCATCATGTGTATGGTTACAGCATGCATTCAGACAAGCAATTAAGTCTTGAAGGTATTGCAGCGAGTGACGACGATCGTCAACAGAAGGGGGTGGAGTGAGGACGAAGAAGGCAAGAAGCCAGAGGCAAAATGGTCTTTATTCCTCTGCAATGGCATTTCTCAAATCAATCTCACTCGGCAATGGCATATTTCTAATTTTGAACTCTGGAGTGGCATATCTCTGGATCGGACATTCTACAATGCCATATATCTAAATTTCCCTTTAAAAAGGTAATGTTTTAATATATAAAGTATAAACATTCATTGACTTGAAAAAATAGTGTAGAATACAGCAATATGGTGTGAATTTGAAGTAATAAAACTATAATAAGTAATTTGGGGCATGTTTGGTTCCCATCTTGCCTAGCCTTGCAAGTGGGCAGGGGATTCCTTGCTAGTTGAGGAGAGCAAATTTGCTCATTTTCGAAAGCAAGGAAATCCTTGCCCACACTTCCCAAAAAGTAGGCGAACCAAACATGCGTGTGGTAGCCCCTACCATGAGCCATGAACCTTAGGGGTAAAATTATAATTAGATAGAAAGTTTTGTGAAGGCAAGCATACTCTTTTCTTAGTGCTTCAATTTGCACACTGCCAAAGGAAGGAGATTCTGAAGCTAGCTGGTTGTCTTGTTAACTTTTTTCGCAGGTGATTGATACCTTCCAGTTAAAGATCTCCGAGGACCAACTTATGTCGAGATGTACAAAGTGCAATGGGAGTTTCATTCAGAAACCACTCACACTCGAGGAGGCTATTGGAGCCTCAAAAGGCTTCCAGGTCATTCCCACGTGCCTATTCAACCGAAATCTGGAGTTCTGGAAGTGCACTGACTGCAACCAACTCTACTGGGAGGTACTTGGTCTTCTGTTCCTGTATGTCATGCAAAGTGTATTATATTATTTCTCCATTTCCTGTATCCAGCGATTCCAACCATTCCAACCATCTTCTATGTCCACAGGGAACTCAGTACCACAATGCAGTTCAAAAGTTTTTGTCAGTATGCAACATTAGTGACTGAGCAGTGCGATACTGTCATGGAAGTGTGTCAAGCTACAGGGATTCCGTTTCCATAACATCCCCATCGAGAGAAATGAACTAGATTAGATCACCATCTGATTTGGGGCATTTAATCAACCACAATGAAGCAGACCTTTCATTTTGTTGGTTTGCCCTTCATCATTATTTGATACTTAGCTGTTGTTGTAAATAGCCAATCTTTATCCCGTTCGTTCATTCGGAACTATTTCAAAATGTGTTCCTGTTGTTTTGAGCCTCAAGTTCAAAAGATAGTGGGAAATTGTTGCAGAAACTGTTCATTTCAGGTTGTAAGCCTGGAGTAGTTTCTTTTGAGTGTTTCTGTCCAGTTGCCCAACTTTGCTAATAAGGTCAGGAGTCTGGTACAACATACCAATCCGATTTTTCTCGGGAAATTCTACATCTGCCCTTTTGTATAATCCTAAAGTATGGTTTACACCTTGTAATCATATTATTGCATATGTCTCTGTATATTTGCATTCAGCTGCTGACATACCTCGATTATTTTTCTGGCTAGTCAGGCCATTAGGCAAATTCTGAAGGTATAATTTGTGATTTTGCTTTTGCCTAGCAATTGACGGCAATGGCTCATCAACGAAGAGATGCAACAGATTAGCAGGGAGCGATCTGTAGCGTGCCAAGGGACTATGAGCTGCTCATGAATTTAATTCTACTTAGAGCATCTCCAACAACACTCTTCAAAATCCACTCTTCAAAAGCCCTATTTGGAGAACTCAACAAAAAATGCCTCTTCATATCTCCTTCCTCTTCAACAGCACTCTCTATATCACATTCTATTTTCTCTCTCCTATATTCTAATCATATTCCGTATAACTGTCATAACGGTAACTATTTTTTTACCAGTAAATTCAAACGGCTATATTTGAATACAGAAATTTAAAATTTTATTGTGATGACCACATTGTAACTGGTAAATTCGAACGGCTAAATTTGAATTGGAGAAATTTAAATCCGAAATAGTGCATATATATATTATAGCATAGCATGGTGTTGTAGCACAAAAGGTTCCAATAAATTAGTTCATACATCATAACTAATGCTCAACCGGACTTATTACATCTTTGAGCGATGATATCATTCTGCGAGGATCGGTAGTATTGTTGTTATGGCCCACTCAAGCGACTAATGTCAACGCTCATAATTCTTTCTTCTTCAACCATTCTCTTCAGTTCAAACTCATTTTTTCTTATCTCAATCTTTTCCTTCTCTTGAGCAATCCTCTCCTTTTCTTGTGCAAATGCTCGTTCGTACCGCTCTTCCTTCTTCTGCTCTTTCATGAGCTCCATTTCTCTCATTTCTTTTCTAAAGTTTTCCGATGCTTCCATATAGAGTGAACCTGTTGCACCACTCTCAACTGAAGCTTTACTGCAGCGTAATCGCTCTTTCTCGGCCTTCCTACCAGTTGGCCTTCTTAGCACATCGGCTTCTGCAGTAGGAGCATCTTCATGAAAATGACTTGCATCAGAGCTTACGAGACTGGAACTACCCGGAGAAGCATTAGATGATGTTTTCTGTTTTTTTTTAGATAAATGACCAATCCACTTTGGATAGTGTTGTAATATATTCCAACAATGCAAGTATGCAAATAATCACCCTTCTTCTTCTTGATACAATGCTTTAGCATGAACAATCTGGAGAAACACGGGTACCTTATTACATGGACACAACATATGAAGCTATAATTTAAAAAGGGATATGGACCAACCTTATCCTGCTCTGTTATCCCGCTTTGCCTTCTACACTCAATGCGGTCATAACATTCGCAAAATTTGTTAACATGTTCTTGAATAGATGACCATCGGTTCATAAGTGACTTCTGACTACGCTCCGAAAAGAAATTTTTGTTCTTGTGGAAGTAATCATGTATTCTACTCTAATATGTGGTACGAGTTCGTTGAGTCCCTTGCACCGGATCCAAACTAACATTCAGCCATGCCGATACCAACATATTATCTTCATTCTCCGAATTTTTTTTGATCTTTTATTGTGAGCTCTCGGCTGGGGACTGGAATGGTCAACTGGAGAAGGTTGCTCCCCAATTGGGCTTTCATCCCAACGTATTTCACTTCCCCCCTCACTCAACAAACGAGCATAGAAGTCATCCATATTGTACAAACTGTAGACATCAATACTTCATTAAGCAAATATGCGTAACAACGTATGTAAAAGTAGAACACGTCTTAATATACTGAACATTAATATGTCTTAGAAACAAAACACGAATAACACTAGTCATTAGATTCAATACTTTCACCCTTTCTAAACTGATGATCCTCAAGTCTACCCGAATCATCAGTCTCATAGTCATATGGGCGCAACTGCTCGTCTTCTTCTTTAGGTAGATCGACACCGTCTATTCCCACCAAGTCTTCTGATTGTATGACAAGTTCATCAAGGCGGCGAGCAGTGTGTTCGATCTCAAGTAAGAGTCGATTGAGTTCATTCGCGCTTTCGCACGAGCAAGGAGAAAAATTATCGTACACTATGTTCTTAATATCACTTGCGATTTCCTCTATGCGGTTAATTGTCCAAGCATGCACTTCACTGACTTTTTTTGAATCTTTATCCATCTATATGCAAGTAAATAGTACACTAAGACACAACATAATAGTGTAATGCAAACAGAAAATATGCAAGACTAGATAGCTAGTAAATTCTGAAAAGCTTAGACGACAGTGCATCGGGACATGATCAGAAGATAGCTGCTATATTGTAACTGCATGGTTCTCATTTGCTGCTGAGAAGTAAAGACCTCTAAAAATCTTCGTATCTTTGGGAAGTTAAGGAAAAGTTCATGTACAAGTTAAAAGACTGACAATCCATAGACAGGTTTTAGGAGAAAATTACTACTTTGGTTATGACCCAAGATAGCCTAGTTGCCACTTTCACATGTCTTATGTATGTACTACAGTTGTAAGATAATTCTGATTCAGGACAATAACTTGCAGCTCTTCTAACCATTAGAAATTTCTGGATTTTCATTCAGGGAGAAAGAGAATTAAGCTTTCTTAGAATGGTTCACTACTTTGACTTGGCATATACAAAAATTGTACAACTTTGCTCCTTTGGAATATAAATTATTTATTACTGAACCAAAATGAGGTTCATGCTAACAGTTACAGGAAATTAGATACCATGCACAGCCTTCGCAATCCAACACTCTAAAATGAGGTTGAGGGCGTGTTTTCTTGCATACTTCGTTTTATAATCTAGCAATACCCTAGCTACATTTCTTTTGAGCAATGTTCTTCCAAATCAAAGCTCACAGATCACCATAACTAAACCTCTCCAAATCACGGAATCAATTTCACACCCAGTTACCCAAGTTTTGATAGCAAGTGCCAAAGCAATTCCAGTTACCCTAGTGCTTACCTTTTCAGGTGTAGAGTTGACATTAACCCAACAAAAAATTCAGATATCTGTAAGCCCAACTTATGACTATCATCTGCTTACATTAAGCATATAACATATAGCAAGAATAGTATGAATAGAATGGAAGTTATTTAGTGATGTTGGCACTAATTTGGATGAACTAAGGCGCTGGCACAAAATTGTTGAAGCAATAGAATGGATAAACTAATTGTGCAAGCAACAGCCAGTGAACCTAGATGAACAAAAATGAAACCACATGTTGAAAAATTCTATCATAGATCAAGACTAGTAATCAATAACCAACAGATCAAGAGTTTGAACCGACTGATCAACAATCTACACAAGATTCTCATACAGGTTAACAGAAAACATCAGGAGATGAAAAAGATATCATAAACTAAAACCATCAGCAACAGCAAGAATGGTATAACCTGGAGGATTTGAGAACCACAAATAATAGCACTATTTGGAACTCTTTTGAATCTAGACTACCCACGTTCCATAGAAACAAATCTAGACTATGCATATGTAGGTTTTCTTAATTTTCAAAGTATCAACTTTGAGAGTGAAATATGAACCCATGGCCATCCAGAAAGAAGATGAATGAAGGTAGCTAGTAACCAGTTGACATATTCTGCTCTAGGGCCAATTTTCGTAACGCATAACTGCATTCAAGAACATAGAAAAAATAGCACTGATCATATACTTTGTCTTGACTAATTGATTCGAAGAAATGTGTGCAATACAGAAATGGCAAAGGAGAACTCTGAAAGATACTGATGATAGAACTCTGAAATGTGTGCAAGCCCAAATTGAGCTAGTGGTCTCACAGATCAACAAACTTGCACACAGAACTACAAACTTGAATCTTCATGATGCATCTACACACGTATAACAACACATGTGGCTCTCTTGTAGTTTAGCACTTGCTCAGTTAAAAAATGCATGCAAAAAGAATGTACCTGGTGGATAATCTCAGTAGTGAGATTAAAAGCAACCTTGTTTGTCTGTGAAATGTGCACATCAGCTATCACCATGTGAGGGAGGGAAGTATCACAGGGTTTTACCTTTTTTGTTGCCCAAAATCCAGATTCTTGCAAAGTGAAGGTGGAGTCTGCGTCGCTGCAATGGCCGGTGTGCAGGCGAGGAGATGAGGACAGTGTCCGTGCGTGCGAGTTGATGCTCAAACAACGGGGCTTCCATACATAGCAACAAAAGAAATACCAAGATCCAACACAACAATAAAAGAAACAGCAAGATCCGACTGGATCCGAGAAGCATACGAGGGAGGGGCTAGTTTTATTGAATCGAGCTGAATTGCGCTTGAAGCTTGGAGATCGAGGGGATGGCGGGGGGAGAGGAAGCGGCGACGTCGGGCTGCCGAGGGAGATGAAGCGGCGTCAGCTTGCTGGGGGAGACGAAGCGGCACCAGGGGGACGAAGCGGCGCCAAGTGGCCAGGGGAGATGAAGCCTCGCCGGGCTACCGAGGGAGACAGAGCTGCGCTGCGCCATCGCCTTGCTTCCACCTCCTCTCCCATCTCGAACTAGATGTTTCACCGTGAACGCACGAACGCGCCAGCACAACCGCTCCGCTGATAGCGAGCGGAGAGAGACTCGCCAAATGTAGCGAGCCTCTCTCCGCTCGCAAATTTTGGGGAGGAAGATGGCGAGCCTGTTGGAGCTTGTGTTTGTTGCGAATCTGTAAAATTTGGAGATAGGGAGTGGGAAAGGGTATCTATTGGAGATGCTGTTAGTATTCATAGTCCATTGATCTCATGTTGAGATACACCATCGAAATTTGAAGTCTTATGGTTCTGCCAAAACATGTTGCCTGAAAGGGGACATCACATAGGATAAGAAAGATCTTCCAATAGATTCTAGTTACCAAACTACCATACACCAATCAACATTTGCTAAACACTCTCCTATCCACATACTAACATGTTTATTGAAGATACGGTCCCTGCTTCAAGAGTTTTCTAAAGAGGAAAAAACAAATGTGTTGCAGTCTGTAGGTAAATCCTGTATGCTGGAGTCACATTTACAGTCTTTCTTAACCTATACAAACATTATAGACAACCGCGTTTGCGAGTGTTCACTTGTCCTGCGGCATTGTTGCCAAAGTTTGAACCTGGCTATCCATATCTTTCTTGCAGTGGTCCTCAGATATCTGCATTGATTCCAAATATGCGGACCTTGTGCATGTTTGGCAGTTTTGCTACAACTAGCACCAGTACTGCGATAGTGTTGAGGAAAAGCATTGGCTGCTTGTAGTCGGTCAAGTGTGATGCAATCAGATACCTGCAAAAAAAAGCACATTTTAGAATTCGCCACTCAACATGCTAAGTTGAGATTCTCAACAGCGCACAAAAAATTCGTCTATGTTGACTTGAGATTCAAGCTAAGCATCATAAGGAAATGCAAACATTTGAGAAAATGGCAATCGACCAAAGTAATAGATATTACGTAGCAGACTAGCAGCAGGATAAGATCCACAATTCCACATGATCTCACAAAAGGCACCACCTGAACATAGGCCAGAAAGGGACTTCACCAAAAAGAATCTATCTACTTTTCTCCTCGATGCTTGATCATGATGCAGTCCTTGTTTAGCTTATTTTAGAACAGAACAACAGCACAGAAAGGGAGTGTAACAACAACATACAGCTTTATTATTGTGTTTGTGATGAGTCCACCTTTCCGTTTGGATGAGAAGCACATGACTTATGTACAACCCAAAATGGAAAAAGTAGTCTTATACACAGGCAAATAAATTCTTTCACAATGAAGAATACTTCCAGACAAAAATACCGATCATCATCGAATGCAAGGTGAGCTAATAAATATGATACCTGTCATGCAAAATCAGCTTCTACTGTTCTACATCTGTTAGCTAATTTTGTAATTAAGTTCATTAGGGTGAGATTAAACTTACAGCACCACAGGTACCACAGTTAAGAACTTCCTATTACGTGTAAGCTGCTTCCCATTGTCAATTTGCTCCCACCAAGTTAATCTGTTGTAGATGCCTTGGTCGTCGGCAGCAAATGGAGTTCCTTTCTTCCAATGGAAGAAGTGATAAGTGATCTGAAAAAAAGGAAAACATTTCTAAAGAGATTAGCTTAATTCGGAAAAGTAGAAATTCTACATGTTCTACTCAAGTCTGCCTACCAATACATGAGTCATGTGTTTATGCTAGTAAGGGAATGAGTCCTATCAACTTACCAATGGCCTAAAATTACTCTGCCCTATGAAACAGACAAATTTGTTCAAACACATTCCACTCCAACCCAGCAAGGCATTTGCTGCATCATCCCTATATGAAAATAGTCACAACCCATGATCTTACAAAGCGCATGGTTTAGGCCATCAATAAATGCGCAAGTCCCCACAGAAATTACAGTTCATTACTTAACCATTGACTTAACACGATGTGAAACTTTTTCTCAGAGTACTAATTTTAGCACATTCTTTCTAGAAATCTAACCAAAGTCCATCAACTAATTGTTCTTTAAGGTACACATAGGTGGACCTCTGAAAAAGTCTTAACAGGACAGATTCTGCGTGAACTAAGAAATGATCTTTGGCCATGGAGGCCTATGCTGTTCTGACTTTTGCAAAGGCATATCACAAACATTAAGCAGGGATATACTTGATATAAACCAATAGAACAACTCAACGTCAGAAAGACTGTCTATAGTATGAACCTTTCGCTTTTCGGCATGTGAAACCTATGAAAAACATCTTTGCAAGTTCAGCTATGCATAGAATCCATGGACATAAGACTCGACCAGATTTTATCTGCTGCCTCGCTCAAAACCCCCACATATATTCTACAGTACCACCATTATATATCATCATCGATTCCCAGAACAGGACATCCACAAAACTACTTTTGCTAAGCACGTATGAGCAGAACAGCAATATTCGCACGAATCAAGCGGTCGTTGAGCAGAAAAGAACTCCCAAATTGGGCAGATCAATACACGGTAATGAACGAATTCAAGAATGAAGAACCAACACAACCAAATCCGCAGGCACATAATTCGGCGGATGCAATAGATTTGGCGTATGCAAGCAAATCAATCTGAGGAAGAAAGGAACCGGGCCAAGAAGCAGAGAGAAACACGCGAAGGAGGTGAGCACGTACGGCGAAGTGGGCGAGGTTGACGGCGGTCCAGGCAGCGCCGGGGGAGCAGCCGGAGACGGAGAGGATGAGGAGCCAGGCAAAGAAGAGGAGCAGGATGTAGGTGGTCCAGACCCCGGGGTACATGAACCACTCCGTGTTCTTGTTCACGTCCACCGGCGGCGGCGCCTCCACGTAGTAGGACGCTCCTCTCCGCCCCATCCCAACCTGCCGACTACGGCACACTGCGGCTGCGGCTGCGGCTGCGGCTGGATCGTCGGATCTTGGGTGAGCGGGCGGCTCGCAGTGGTCGGGGTGGTGTGGAGATGGACGGGGAGGTTGTGCGTTGTAGTCCTGGGCCTACTCCTGGAGCGGGTGTGACGAACAATCTGGTTTCCGTTTGGTGCGTGGTTTTGTTTTGGTTTGTGATCGGAGTGGCGCTCGTGATGCTGGTCCCGTGTCTAATCCACTGGGGAAATATCTAGAACGCTTCTAGAATCTAGAATGTTCGATCAGCCACCAAGGCTGCATTCAGTGAAGTTTTATTATCTTGTTATGTTGAATCTATGTCTAACGGGGGACAATACCAACCAATGGAATGGTAGACCATAAATTTTTCGTTTAAAAAATTATATATTAGCACTTCGAGACAGTCCTCACAATACTGACATAGAGAAAATATTGAAGAAGACCAAGAACATAAATATATAGTTAGAGACAACATTACCTCTTTATCGATCTTTCGCCCATAGGTGATGTACACAATATACAACTTATGTCTCTCTGTCTATAGGGAAGGTAGGGTGCCTCTCCAATAGAATAAGTAATATATGACTAAACTAGCTAATAGGTCTTGTAGGCCGGCTACTTCCTAACGAGCTTCGTTTAAGTAAGTGTCCACACCATTCGGCCATCTAGAAAAGACCGATATATAATACTCCCCTATACTTTGTCAACGTCATGCTTATCCCTCATTAAAAAAACTCTTTCCAAAAACAAAGTGGAAAAATGTCGGGCCCCGAATATACAAATCCGGACCCTCTGTATATTCAGCACTAGTCCAGGATCACGCTAGTGCACACAGTCTCAACATAGATGAAATATCACAATCATACACAGCGGAATAATAAATAAAGACTTCATCTATTAGTATAGAATTATTGAACGGCCTTAAGGTCAAACTTACACTTGTGAGGCCTTGGTGGCTCGAACTCAAAATAAATAAACAGCAGCGGAATGAAGAACGTCGACGAATCCCATCAATATACCACAGGCAACTGACAAGGTTCAACTCCTAGATAATCGCCTCCTCGTAGAACTCCTCCTCCTTCGAAGTTGTGGTCTTCTCCTCAACTGATGATTTTGTGTGTTGCAAAGAGTGAGTACATAAAGCACTCAACCAGTTGTGCACAGAATGCAAATCTAGTATTCTATATGCATGGCTTAGTACAAAGGTATGGTTATCATGGCTATTTTTCAGTAAAGCAGCATTTATAAAAGAATACAGTAAATAGATTAAAATTGCAGTAAAACAAATAATAATAATAGATAGATTCAATATTTGACAAGTAAACCAAGTTTCCAATCCTAAGTCAAATTCCACTTTCCATGGCATCCTGCCATCCCAATGAGTTTTGTTTAACAAAAGTCTAACCTTTAACTGTAATTCCCGAGCTTTGCTCAATACCGTGAGCACGACTATTCGAATAGGTTTACACTCTGGAGAGGTTATGCACTTTACCCACACGACGTGATATTCTCTTTGTGCCTGGCCATTAGCACACTTCCTTTGGTGTGCCGGCAGAGAAATCATGACAAAGCCTTTCAGGAACCTCTACCTTATCCAAAGAACCTCTCCGGTATTGCTTTCACTATTACTCCTCTCACGCGGAGCCGAAGTATAGGACAGGCCAACACCGTTGGATGGGCACCAAGCAGTAGCACAGGTACGCTCCCCGACACAGATATACTTCCGTGTACTGTCACCCCGAGGTATCAGAGGAAAGATATCAGAACCCTAATCATCCAGGTCTGTCCCATACCAGACATGTGGTCGCATGATTGACTCAGGTTAAAGGCTTGCAAGGTTAAGTCCTTAAGATGATTGAGGCAAGACTTCCACATACCCCCTGCCCATCGGGCCCACCTTGGCATTCTCGCCCCTTGCCACTTGCCCCAATCTAAATCATAACCACCCCAGTTGATTACCAAGCACCACGTGCCATCAGCAATTTAACCTCGTTGCGTGACATCCTCTCACCACCACAACTCAATCTCATCGTGTGACCACACATGACACACAAGTTCATAACATCGTTCCATATTCCATTAGTCAACATTATTTATCAAAGACTAAAGTACATGTGATGACGTGGCATGGCTAAACAACTAATACGATCTAACCATCCCATGTTGATTATTATTACTAACCAACTATAATGAACCAATCTAGGGTGACAATATATCATGGTATACAAATGGCAAGGTAGGGTATAGATCAATTGGGTATAATAGCTAAGTCCCAAATTTAATTGAAGACATTTGTACCTGTCAAATAATATGCAATAAAGTAAAACAATATAGCAGTTTTTTGTAATCGTAGGTTCAACATGATCAAAGCACAACTTGCCTGGCACTTGCTATAAACTTCTCTTTACTCTTTTTAATTGATCTTTGGCTTACTCAACCTTTGGCTCTTCAATCGAATGCTTCGACTTCCTCGTCCTTCAGCTACTTCGGGTAACTTCTGGACGACACGTCTAACGACAAAGAAGCACAAATACAACAAAACTCAAAAGCAATTCAAATAAACTCCAATTTAATATTAGATTGGTACTGAACGAAAGGGATTGAATTTAGGAACTTAGATTTGATCGAAGATCGGATGAAAGAGAACAGGCTTTCAGAACATTTATCGAGAAGGTTACGACTGATAATTAGGGAAAGACGGAGTATATTCCAGGAGATATCCTTCGAGATCAATTAACTCGATTGGACAGATATTGACATATGGGCTCTTGATCTAGATCGGGTCCATAAAGATATGTTAGTTCATGATGAACTAAATTGATGCTCAATGTTGACTTTTGTTGACTAAACAAATACACAGTCAAACAAAAGAAAGATAGACTAATAGAATAGATATAGCACCAGGATATGACATATGGCCAATGGTCTATCGACTAAGTCCACGAATGAATTCTGGGTTAATGGCAGATTAGATTTTCAGGGATAAGACAAGGACGAATGGAATCGACATTCAGTGCGATCCGATCTGGGGTTCAGTCATACATTAAAGAAGAGACTTGACGATAACAAGGCGATGACGATATGTAGTAAGACAGTACAAATATCTTACTACGGTAGACACAACGAGGAAAACCGCAATACGGCGTAGTAGCATGCTCACGATGAACTCAGTCCATCGAACCGGTATTAAGTTAGGTTTTGGTCCGACTTTGCAGATGATAGAAAGATAAAGCCAGACTCACAAGGAATGGGGTTAGATCACGATAGGACGATAGAAAGGATAATGACATCGTGCTACGCTCTTGCTGGAATGCGCGTATGCGATGGTAGCGAAGCGAGAGCAAAGCGTTAACAGAGGAACGTTAACGAAGAAATGTTAGTAGCGGAACGTTAACGACGGAACGTTAACGGCGGGACGTTAACGACGGAACATTAACGGTGGGACGTTAACGATGAAGGTGAAGCGTTAACGGAACACTTATGAGATTATATGGTGGCAACCCTCGGTTGAAAGATAGGGCAGCGAGGTCATGACATGGCTCAAATTTGGTTTGAGATCTGCGGGATGCACATATCGTGACGCAACGACAAATTGGACCAAGGGTTAAGTTCGGGTTTGAGCGAAATGATTCAAGGATGAATACACTTGGCATAGGGTAGGATGGTAGGGTTGGCTCTGCGATTAAAGGTTACCAAAGATGGCGAACCGAAATGCGCACCGACACGAAGGACTAGGCCAAAAGACGTCGGGTAGATTCTAGAATGTGGCTTTGACGGCAACCGGGGATCAATGAACTTCAACGGTGGGCAAAACAGGGGATAATGATCTTCTAGACACAATGAGATGGCCACGACAAATCAAAATGGTTGGCGGCACAAGGCGGCCTTGGCGGTGGCAAAAAGCGTGATAACGAATATTAAACTTTTCGGAGGATGAAACAGCAAAGAGAAAGTAAGCACCACGTAGAATGCAGCGACACAAACTCAACGGTATATCCGGATTTGAAAGCAACCCAACGGACAGATCACAAACTGTCGACGAACGGCTGCCAGAGCCAATAGATCAAACGATCATAACTATTAAAATAATAGATGGAACCTAACCAAATTATACAGAGAGCTATCTGGGATCATTTGGCTAGTCCAGGACCCTCTGTGTATACCGCACTAGTCCAGGATCACGCTAGTGCACACAGGCTCAACATAGATGCTATCATAGTCACACACAGCGAAATATAGCATAAACTTCATTAATTAATAATAACTGTTGTCTTACATGAATAATGCCTCACAGGGCTTAAAAGAGTATCAATGAGAAGCAGCGGAAATAGAATAAACGCAGTGGCGCTCCAGTTCGCCACAGGCAACTGACGAGGCTCGGACCCTAAGCATTCGCATCCAAGTAATTCTCCTCCATGAATGGTATAGATTCCTCTTCTTCTGAAGTTGTTGTTGTTGGGGTGAGTACATAAAGCACTCAACAAGTTGTGCACAACAATGCAAGTCTAATATTCTATATGCTTGGCTTAATCCAAAGGAATGGCTAGTAAGGGTATTTTGCAATAAAGCAGCATTTAACAAGAATACAATAAATAGATTGGAAAGCAGTAAAACAAATACAGTAATTAATAAATTAAGTATTTCTGAAATACAACAAGTTTCCAATCCTAAATTAATTTTCCACTTTCCATGGCACCTTGCCATCCCAACAAGTTTTTGTTTAACAAAAATCTAACCCTTAACTGTAATTCTCGAGCATTGCCCAATACCGTGAGCACGGCTATTCGAATAGATTGTACACTCTGCAGAGGTTATGCACTTTACCCACACGATACAACCAAACACCACCAAGGCGAGTGATCATAACAAAGCCTTTACAATGCTACACCTAGACCCAGTACTGCTCGCTAAGGTTTCAACACTGAAGGGTTAAACCACCACAACAGGGGCCCCCTCTTGCGCCATGTGAGTTAAACCGTAACCCGGGACTCACTATTCACCACGACAGTACCGAAATCTAGGTTTCACAAATTATTTAGCTAGGCTGTCCCATTCCAGACATGTGGTTGCAAGAGAGACTCAGGTCAAAGGCTTGCAAGGTTAAGTCCTTAAAGTGATTAAGGCAAGACTTCCACATACCCCTGCCAAACCTGGCCCACCTTGGCACTTGCCCTTGCCACTTGCCTCAATCTAAAATCATTACCACCCCAGTTGATTACCAAGCACCACATGCCATCAACATTTCAATCCCGATGTGTGACCTCCTCGCCACGACAACTTGATATCATTGTGTGACAACACATGACACACCAATTCATAAACATTGTTCCATATTCCATTAGTCAAGATTAAGTATCGACATTCGGACACATGTGATGACGTGGCATGGCTAAGCAATCTATGACGATCTAACTAGCCCATGTTGATTATCAACTATAATTCCACATCCTAGGGTGACAAATAGATCATGGCATATAATTGACAAGGTATGGTTTAATTCAAATAGGCATATTATCTAATTCCCAGATTAATTGAAATCATTTATACACATAAAATATCATGCATAAAGTTTAAAAGACAAAATAGCGATTTGGTGAAAATTAGGTGCAACATGATCAAAGCACAACTTGCCTTGGAGTAGGTGCTGGTCTTGATCTGAGTTTGGGTCTTGGGCGACGAATCTTCCTCCGGATCACCGAAGCGGTTCAACGTTTATGCGAAACGATGCCAAAATAGCAAATAAACACCAAACCAGAGAGCAAACAAACTCCAAAAATAAAATAAAATTCACCAATAAATAGATATTGATTTTACAATTTTAGAAATTTGAATCACTCAAATCCGAGTTAAAATGCAAAAGATATAGCCTTTTGAAGTTTGAATAAATCTGAAAATACAAAAATAGAATTTCGATTTTTCGAATTATTTTCTATGGGAAAAGATCTTTATTGCGCAACGCGACGTCACCGACTCGGACCAATCGAGCAGCGACCGTCGCTGGTCCATGGACTCGGTACACGGAACCGCCTCGTCCACCGTGGACGCGCCCACGGCGCCTCGCCACGCGCGCCGACACGCGCGCGCGCATCGATTGGTCTGCGGCGCGCCGTGCCGATGCTCGACACGGCGCGCGCATCTGCGCGACGATCCGACGGCCACCGATCGACCCTACGTGGCTCAATCCCGATCGTCTATTCGGATCTAACGGTTAGAAATTTACGAGCGAAACAACGATGAAGAAGCGGCGTGGCTTGATCTCGACGGTTGGCGAAGATCCAACGGATGCGCTGGGCTCGAGACACGGCGGCGGGCTTGCACCGAGCGGAGGAAGACGACCACCGAACGGCGTTTGACGCGACTCTAGCGAGAAGAAGGCGGACTCGACGCGACACGACGCGAGGAACTCGGATCTGGAACCGATTCGGCGGGAGGATGCTCGACGGCGGCGGAATGGCACAAAACTCGTGGCGGCACCGCAAAGAACTACGGCGAGCTCTCGGCGATGATGGCGTGAAACAGCGAAGAGGCTAGAGCTCATCGGCTGCGCAAGGAACGAGGAACATCGGAGCGCGGCTGCGGCTTTATAGCCTCGGCATGCGCGCAGGAAGGAAACCCTAAATCACGCGGCGGCGACGGCGGCGGCGGCGGATTCGAAACCGAATCGGAGACGACGACTGGAGACCGTCCGATCCAAGATGAGCGGCCAAGATTAGATCCGAAGAGATACGATCCGATCCGCTCTTTCCAAATCCAACGGACGAGATCTAAACTTACCAAAACAACGCGAAGTTTATCCGACCACTTGATCTCGATCCAACGGCTCGCAAAGACTAGGGTTTCGCGAAGGAGGCGACCATCGATCTTCATCCAACGGTCACACGCAGCGGCGGAAAGCGGTGACGGGCGCCGACAAAGAATGGGTCACAAGACGCACAAAGTCTTTGGGCTTGGCCCAAGATCGTTCACTCGATTTTCAAAAGCTTTTTGATTTAAAATAATTCTCGAAATTAGATTAATCTATTTTAAGTAATTAAAATAACAGGAAAAATCCCAGAAAATTCTCATAAATACTTTGAGACATTCTGAGCTCAAATAAAATATTTTTGGTAAAACTTTATATTAACTTTATCTATATATATTTAGTTTTCACCAAAGGTTCAATATACTTAATTAAAATAAATTTAGATAATTTCTGGAAAAATCCAATAAATTCAAAAAATCACAAAAATACACGTGAGCGAAATTATAAGCCAAATTTTGGGATGTTACAAACCTCCCCCCTTAATGAATCTCGACCCAGAGATTCAAGGTCGACTAGGAATAGGTTTGGAAATTCCATCTTCGAGTCCTCTTCACGCTCCCGGGTTGCCTCATTCTCGAATGGTTGTTCCATGAACTCTGCAAAAACGAATCGACTTGTTCACTCGGTTCTGCGGTCCATGACATCCAAAATTTTCATTGGATGTTCTTTGTAGGTCAAATCATACGCAACTCAATCTCTTCCATAGGTGTGCGCGCTCACTGCACCAAGACACTTCTTGAGTTGTGACACATGGAACACATCATGCACGCTTGCTAGCAATCGCGGCAATTCAAGCGATAAGCAACCTCCTCGACGGCTCAAAATTTTGAGCGGTCCAACATATCTTGGGGCGAGCTTTCCTTTAGCGTGGAACCTTTTAACTCCTTTCGGAGGGTAACCCTAAGATACACGAAATCATCGGGCTCGAAACTTAGATCACGGCGTCGATTATCGCCAGTAACTCTTTTGCCTTGATCGCGATTTTCAACCTCTCTCTTATCATAGCAACTTGCTCTTGACTTCCTTGAGAATATCAGGGCCAAATATCATACGCTCTCTGTCTCATTCCAATTTAGCGAGTACGACAGCACGACCATATAAAGCTTCAAATGGCGACATCGCAAACTAGCTCGGTGATCGTTGTTATAATCGAACTCGCATATGGCAAACATTTATCCCATGATGTAGTGTAGGCTAAAGCACAAGCTCTTAACATATCTTCCAAAATCGATTTACTCTTTACGTCGACCATCGATTCGAGGATGATATGTTGTGCTAAAGTTCAAACGCGTTCCCATGGCTTCATGCAATTTATCCCAAAATCTCGAGGTGAACTGAGTACCTCATCGACACTATTTTCTTTGGTACACCATGCAAACACACGATTACGCAATGTATAGTTACGCTAACCGGTCTCTGAGTAAGTTGTCTTGGTGGAATGAAGTGAGCAACTTTGGTCAATCGATCCACAATGACCCATATAGAATCATACCCATTTTGAGTTCTTGGCAATCCGGTGATGAAATCCATACCGATTTCTTTCCACTTCCATTCTGGGACTTTTAGCGGTTGTAGCAAACCTGCTGGTCTCTGATGTATTGCCTTAACTCTCTGGCATACATCGCACAAGGCAACGTGCTCGACGACTTCACGCTTCATATTCGACCACCAAAACCTCTCCTTTAAGTCCTGGTACATCTTAGCGCTTCCTGGATGAATTGAATACTTGGAATCATGAGCCTCTTCCAAAATCAACTGCTTAAGTTCTAGTCTGTTTGGCACACAAATGCGACCCTTGAACCACATGGTACCTTGGTCGTCCACGGTAAAGTCCCTTTGCTAATCCTTCATCCTTTTTAGCCTTGATTCGGTTGACTTTCTCATCATCTTTTGTCCTTCCCGAATTTGATCTTGAGCATTGGCTTCACTTCCAAAGCAGCTAGGAATCCTTCTAAAACTACTTCCAATTTTAAATTTTGCAATTCTGCATGCTGATTCATTGTCCTTCCGCACCATCATATTCGCCACGTAGCTCTTGCGACTTAAGGCATCGGCTACCACATTTGCTTTTCCGGATGGTAATGAATTCCCATGTTATAATCCTTGATTAATTCCAACCATCTCCTTTGCCTCATATTGAGATCGATTGAGTGGAAATATATTTCAAACTCTTATGGTCCGTATATATCTCACATCTATTTCCAATGAGATAATGACGCCACAATTTCAAGGCATGCACCACGCAGCCAATTCCAAGTCATCGTAGGATAATTTCCTTCGTGCGGTCTTAAGCGCCTTTGACGCATATCGACCACTTTACCCTCTTGCATCAATACGCATCCAAGACCCGTCTTGACGCATCACGATATATATCAAGTCGTATTCGAACATTAGGCAAAACCAACACTGGGCTGTTGTTAGCGCTTCTTTAATTCCTCAAAACTCTTATCACAATCAAGCGTCCATGAAAATTTCTTTTCCTTTTTCAATAACTGAGTAAGAGGTCTCGCAATCGTCGAAAATCCTTCTATGAACCGCGATAATATCCTCGCCATTCCCGTAAAACTTGGACTTGAGTGCGGACTTTGGTTGCTCCCAATGCAACACCGCCTCCACTTTGCTTGGGTCGACAAAGAACTCCTTCTGCGATCATGACATGACCGAGAAATTCCACCTTTTCCTTCCAAAAGTCGCATTCTTGAACTTAGCATACTGTTTGTTGCTCACGCAGCTTTTCCAACACTAGCCTCGGATGATTTGCGTGCTCGCTTCGGTCTTGAATATACCAAAATATCATCTATGAACACAACAACAAACTTGTCCAAGTATTCCATGAAAATCTTATTCATCAAGTTCATGAAATATGCTTGGCGCATTGGTCAATCCAAAAGACATGACCGTGAACTCATAATGTCCATATCTTGAAGAGAATGCGGTCTTTGGAACATCTCCGCTTGAATCTTTAGTTGATGATATCCTAACGAAGGTCTATCTTGGAGAACACTCGGCTCCTCTCAACCGGTCGAGCGGATCATCAATCCTTGGCAACGGATACTTATTCTTAATCGTCACTTCATTAAGTGCACGGTAATCAATACACATTCTAAGGCTTCCATCCTTTTTCCCGACAAACAAAGCTGGCGCTCCCATGCCGGCGAACTTGGTCTTATAAAACCTTTCTCTAATAACTCGTCGATCTGTTTCTTCATCTCTACTAACTCATCGGTAGGCATCCGATAAGGTCTTTTGCTATTAGTGCGGTTCGGTGCTAACTCAATGACGAACTCGATGTCACGGTGCAGCGGCATTCGGCAGATCTTCCGAAATACGTCTGGATATTCCCGACTCATCGCACGTCCTCTATGACGACGGTTCTCATGCTATTAACCATTAATTGACCCTTACGAACCGATGTCGCTCGAATTCCACCTTTTCTCCTCTAGGGCTCTCAATGGATACAACCCTTCACCACAATCAAAAGCGTCTTATGCTTGGTTAACGGTCCATTCCCAATATGACATCTAAAACTTGGGCATCTAGAATAATCAAGTTCGCTAGGAACTCTACCCCATTAATTATTAGCTTCACCCCAAACACCCAAGGTTAGATCTTAACTCGGATCACGGGCTTGTACTAGCATCACACACTTAAGATTTTTCATGCTCAAACCATTTTGGATGCAAAAGCTCGAGAGACAAAGGAATGCGAAGCTCTGAATCAAATAATCTTATTGCTGGTCGAGTTTACCAAAAACTTACCCAATCTGACGTCGATGCTTCTGGGCTCCATCGGCGGTGATGTGGTTGACTCGCCTCGAATAGTAGCTTGAGGCGTCACTCCGCTGCCGGCTCCTCGATTCGCTCCGTCATCGGTGCCTTAGCGGTGTCGTTCCAAGGTTGAAACGATCGGCGTGATTCCTCCTTTCGGGACATCTATTAGCATAATGCCCTGACTCATTGCAATCGTAGCACCTTCGGCGGCGGCCTTGCACGACCCCTTGAGCATTGTTACCTTGGGCGGCGTCGATAACCTTGTCACGATGGTCGCGGTGCGGTGTTTGTCGGCTTGTTAACGACTTGTGGTTGGAACCTAGCAAGCTGTTGCGGTGTCATCCTTATTCGCAGTGGTTAGGCGTCCACCGGGTTAGTCATCAAGCGTTTGCGATTTTCCCAAGCTCCTTGCGCTTATCCTCGTAATCAAAGCCTTGTTTACCAATTCTTGGAAATCGGAAAAGTGTGGGTAATCACCCCACTTGCACCTCGAGTTTAGTCCTTTCATGAAGCGGGATCGCTGGCCTTGTCCGTCGCTACGTCCTTAGAAGCATAGCGAGCTAAGCTGCGTGAATTTGTTTAAGTAATCGCCACCGGTTGGCTTCCTTGCTTAAGCGCCCGAACTCTTCCTTTTCAGTCCATCATCCCTTAGGTACATGGTAATCTGGCGGAAGGCCGTTGCAAACTCTTCCCATGTGATTTCCATGGGTGCTTCATGAGCGACACAATAGTTCTCCCACCATTCTCGCAATTGTTCCTCTAGCCGATGGGATGCGTAAAGAACCTTCTCATGGCCTTCACATTGAGTGATGTACAATTTCCTCTCAATGGTTCTCACCAATCATCCGCTTCCAAGGGATTGACATTTCGAGAATGTTGGTGGTCGGGTCCTCATGAAGTCCGACAACTTGGAGTAAGGACGAGGCCCGCCATTGTTGTTCGGCGCAATGGGTTGTTGATCGCAGCCATATTGGTCATCTTTGCATCATAGTCCGCATCAACCGAGTTTTGCAATGAGAAAAGCTCCCAAGTTCGCATATCCATTTGGCGGTGCTTGCTGCGGTGGTGCTCCTTCATTGGGATTGTTGCTGAGCGGACCACTTCTCAAGCCCCATTGTTCTTTGCGAGTGTTCACCATCCGCTTGATTGCTTCTTGGGTTAGGAAAGATAGATGTAGCATAGATAAGATGCAAGAATTTCTAAGGCGGAAACAGTTAAACCCAACTTAAATAATCTTTATTATTATTACTTGGTATGGTTGCTTACAATGCCTAAGGGCTTTGCAACACATCTTGCACACTCAACAAACAATTAAGAACCAAACTAAACATGCAACCTTAACGTCTACTAAAAGGTAAAGGCTAACTTAAGAACGCGACTCAACACTCGAGTCTCAACACAACTCTAAGACCAACTCTCACTCATCCACCACCTGGTTGAGATCGATCCGTGCATACACCGGTGGGTGGGCGGCATGGGTGCGAACCTATCTGGTGACCCTCTGCTGGCTCCTCGGGCTCCCACTCACGCTCTTGGGTCTTCTTCTTCCTCCTCGGCGACCTCATCCGGCTCTGGGCGACTGGTCCGCTAGCTCCTCGGCCACCGCAAGGCTTCCTCCGGCTCGCCGATGACTCTGGCTGCGGCGTCACGGGTCTTTGAAGCTCTCGCTCCGCCACTCTCGGCGCCACACGCTGTCTCCGGCTCTGCGCAGTGTCCTCGGTGATCCTCCGGCGGTGGCGAACTCGGCAAGGTGTCTGCAGAGCACACTCTCCTCCACGATCCGTCGACGCCGCACTTCGCCTTTGTCGGGTGAAGTCGAACACGTGTCATGGCTCGTAGGCGTAGTCGTGGCGGATCCGTCGTGAGAGCTAGTCTAGCGCCTCCTAAACTCCGGCCTCGTAAGTGAACCTTCGGGCGGTGATGTGGATCGATGCAGTGGTCTCGTCGCACTCTCGGCGAAGATGATCACTGCGAAGAACCCCGATGCACACCGTTGACGTTCGATTGCTTCCTCGGTAGAGCGGATGATCAAAGCCTCCAATCACTTGAAGAACTCTCCACGGCTCCATGGCATAGCCACCTGTCTTGACTCAAGGATGGAAGATCGGCATCTATTCAAAACAAAATTTTGAATAAGATCTCCACTCAAACAACAACGAAAAGAAGGTAATTTAGCAAGGATGAGAGTAGGAGGATGAGATAAGCCAAGAGTTTCATATTAGTCAATTTTACTGTTTTCTTTAGAAAATAATTTTGGACACTCCTAAGAGATACCAACTACCTAGGGCCAAGACCTATAATCAAGATGGCTCGATACCACCTCTGTAGGGACCCGAATTTGCAAATCCGACCCTCTGTGTATACCGCACTAGTCCAGGATCACGCTAGTGCACACAGCTCAACATAGATGCTATCATAGTCACACACAATAAATATAGCATAAACTTCATTAATTAATAATAACTGTTGTCTTACATGAATAATGCCTCACAGGGCTTAAAAAGAGTATCAATGAGAAGCGCGGAAATAGAATAAACGCAGTGGCGTTCGATTCGCCACGAGCAACCGACGAGGCTCGGACCCTAAGCATTCGTGATCCAAGTAATCCTCCTCCATGAATGGAATAGATTCCTCTTCTTCGAAGTTGTTGTTGTTGGGGTGAGTACATAAAGCACTCAACAAGTTGTGCACAACAATGCAAGTCTAATATTCTATATGCTTGGCTTAATCCAAAGGAATGGCTAGTAAGGGTATTTTGCAATAAAGCGAGATTTAACAAGAATACAATAAATAGATTGGAAAGCGATAAAACAAATACGAGAATTAATAAATTCAGTATTTCAAATACACCAAGTTTCCAATCCTAAATTAATTTTCCACTTTCCATGGCACCTTGCCATCCCAACAAGTTTTTGTTTAAAAAAATCTAACCCTTAAGCAGTAATTCCGAGCATTGCCCAATATCGTGAGCACGGCTATTGAATAGATTGTACACTCTGCAGAGGTTATGCACTTTACCCATACGATACAACCAAACACCACCAAGGCGAGTGATCATAACAAAGCCTTTACAATGCTACACCTAGACCCAAGATCTTGCTCCTAAGGTTTCAACATCGAAGGGTTAAACCACCACAACAGGCCCCTCTCTTGCGCCATGTGAGTTAAACCGTAACCGGGACTCACTATTCACCACGACAAGATCAAATCTAGGTTTCACAAATTATTCAGCTAGGCTGTCCCATTCCAGACATGTGGTTGCAAGAGAGACTCAGGTCAAAGGCTTGCAAGGTTAAGTCCTTAAAGTGATTAAGGCAAGACTTCCACATACCCCTACCAAACCTGGCCCACCTTGGCACACTGCCCCTTGCCACTTGCCTCAATCTAAAATCATTACCACCCCAGTTGATTACCAAGCACCACATGCCATCAACATTTCAATCCCGATGTGTGACCTCCTCGCCACGACAACTTGATATCATTGTGTGACAACACATGACACACCAATTCATAAACATTGTTCCATATTCCATTAGTCAAGATTAAGTATCGACATTCGGACACATGTGATGACGTGGCATGGCTAAGCAATCTATGACGATCTAACTAGCCCATATTGATTATCAACTATAATTCCACATCCTAGGGTGACAAATAGATCATGGCATATAATTGACAAGGTATGGTTTAATTCAAATAGGCATATTATCTAATTCCCAGATTAATTGAAATCATTTATACACATAAAATATCATGCATAAAGTTTAAAAGACAAAATAGCGATTTGGTGAAAATTAGGTGCAACATGATTAAAGCACAACTTGCCTTGGAGTAGGTGCTGGTCTTGATCTGAGTTTGGGTCTTGGAGCGACGAATCTTCCTCCGGATCACCGAGCAGTTCAACGTCTACGTGAAACGATGCCAAAATAGCAAATAAACACCAAACCAGAGAGCAAACAAACTCCAAAAATAAAATAAAATTCACCAATAAATAGATATTGATTTTACAATTTTTTAGAAATTTGAATCACTCAAATCCGAGTTAAAATGCAAAAGATATAGCCTTTTGAAGTTTGAATAAATCAAAATACGTAAAATAGAATTTCGATTTTTCGAATTATTTTCTATTGAAAAGATCTTTATTGCGCAACGCCGACGTCAGCACCGACTCGGACCAATCAGCATCGACACGTCGCTGGTCCATGGACACGGTCCACGTAACCGCCTCGTCCACCGTGGACGCGCCCACGGCGCCTCGCACCACGCGCCCGACACGCGGCGCGCGATCGATTGGTCGTGACGCCGCCGCGCCGATGCTCGACACACGCCGCGCAAGATTCGCGCGATGATCCGACGGCCACCGATCTACCCCTACGTGGCTCAATCCCGATCGTCTATTCGGATCTAACGGTTAGAAATTTACCCGAGCGAAACATCGACGAAGAAGCGACGTGGCTTGATCTCGACGGTTGGCGAAGATCCAACGGATGCGTGGCTCCGAGACACGGCGGCGGGCTTGCACCGGAGCGGAGGAAGACGACCACCGAACGGCGTTTCGACGCGACTCGGCGAAGAAGGGCGACTCGACGCGACACGACGCGAGGAACTCGGATCCGAACCGATTCGGCGGGAGGATGCTCGACGGCGGCGGAATGGCGCAAAAACTCGCGGCGGCACTCCAAAGAACTACGGCGAGCTCTGAGCGATGATGGCGTAAACAAAGCGAAGAGGCTAGAGCTCTTGGTGCGCAAGGGAACGAGGAACATCGGAGCGCGGGTGCGGCTTTTATAGCCTCGGCATGCGCCAGGAAGGAAACCCTAAATCACGCGGCGGCGGAAGCAGCGGCGGCGGATTCGAAACCGAATCGAGACGACGATCGAGACCGTCCGATCCAAGATGAGCGCCAAGATTAGATCCGGCGATACGATCCGATCCGCTCTTTCCAAATCCAACGGACGAGATCTAAACTTACCAAAACAACGCGAAGTTTATCCCGACCACTTGATCTCGATCCAACGGCTCGCAAAGACTAGGGTTTCGCGAAGGAGGCGACCATCCGATCTTCATCCAACGGTCACACGCACGCGGCGCGAAGCGGTGACGACGGCCGCGACAAAGAATGGGTCACAAGACGACAAAGGTCGGGCTTGGCCCAAGATCGCTCACTCGATTTTCAAAAGCTTTTGATTTAAAATAATTCCGAAATTAGATTAATCTATTTTAAGTAATTAAAATATCGGAAAAATCAGAAAATTCTCATAAATACTTTGAGACATTCGAGCTCAAATAAAATATTTTTGGTAAAACTTTATATTAACTTTATCTATATATATTTAGTTTTCACCAAAGGTTCAATATACTTAATTAAAATAAATTTAGATAATTTCTGGAAAAATCCAATAAATTCAGAAAATCACAAAAATGCACGTGAGCGAAATTATAAGCCAAATTTTGGGATGTTACAATGGCTTACATAGTGAATGGATGATATGGATGATTTTGTAGAAAGTAGACCGGATTTAAATATAATACTAGATTGAAAGCATGAGTAAAGCAAATAATAACAATAATAAGTTATTCAGAGTTTTTCTTAAGTTGGCACACAACCTACACCCTTTCTTGCACAAAGCCACCTTCCAAAATTTACTTTTATAAGATCTAACCCTTGTGTGAAATCCCTGAGTATGTCCATAACCGCAGACACGGCTAGTTGAATAGCTTGATTGTTACCCTACAGAGGTTGTACAACTTTCCCCACAAGATATAATCATCTCATAATACCATTCAATAGACCCACTTAGGTGAGCCGCAGAGAGATCATGATAGAATCTTTCAGAAAACGCTGCCCTGACATTAACCTTCTCTATAAGTCTAGTCTCACCATTCTAGCCTCACACAGAGTAGAAGAATATAAGTGACCAACCATTAGATTAAAGAACAATAACTATTCAAAATGTGGTGCCACTATAGCACATACCCTTCACCCAAGCACATAGCCTACCCTACCTCCTGAGGTAGCCAACGTTAAGGCTTGGTAATTTACCGAGTTAGGTATGTCTTATTTCAAACATGTGGTTATATGACAGTGCTTAGTTCAATAGCCTACAAGGTTAAGTCCTTAATTGACCAAGGCAAGACTTCCAAATTTCTACCCCCCACACAAATTCACACAGAACCATCAGTGCACAGCTTCCTACCACTTGCCCTAGTCTAAATTATTTTTCCACCCTTGTTAGTTATAGTACAACACATGCCATCAACATATCATGTGATAACACATGACACACCCTTTTCACAAAGATATCTTATAGTCATTTATTCATATTTGAATTTGCAACTTCAAAATGATATCAACAACCCATTGCATGGCTAAGCACACTAATAACGTCTAAACCAACACATGTTGGTTCTATATTAATGACCAACTAAAAAATTAACAAGCCTAGGGTGACAAATGATCATGACATAACAAATGACAAGGTAGGCATAATTCAAGTAGGTTGCATAACTAATCCTGAAATAATTAAACAATTGATAATTTAAACTATCATGCAATAATTTGAAATAAAATAACTTTGATAAAATTGGGTTCAACATGATCAAAGTACAACTTGACTTGCTCTTAGTATGTTGATGTTCCCTTATCTCTATCTTCGGTCTTCCACTTCCTTTACTTTTAGCTCCTTGGAATAACTCTATGTCTAACGAGAGAGAAAACATAAATACAAACAAAACTCAAAAATAAAAATAAAATAAACTTCAAATTGATAATGGATGGTACTAGAAGATAGGGCTCAATTTTAAATGAATTTAGAAATTTGAACGAACTCAATCGAGGCTGTATGAAGGAGAACGATCTCTCAAAAGTTTGATCAGATGGAAAAATGATAATAAATGAGAGAGAATAGAGAATTAAAGGACCATGTAGAGGTCTACCCAGATTTGTGATGAGTATTTGACTAATTTTGAGCTTGGTTTGCTCTTGTTTGAGTTTGATTTGAAATGGATTTTCAAATGGAAGCAATTTGAGGTCTTCTCTGTTTTCCCGGTGCTACCGGCCACGGTAGCGCGGTGCTACCAGGCGAGCGATAGCACTGGACCAAATGGCCGGTGTGATATTTCCAGAGAGGGCATTATTTCGGGTTTTTGGCCGGGCGGTGCTACCGGCCATGGAAGCCCGGTGCTACCAGGTGAGCGGTAGCACCGGACATTAGAGCGGTATGAAAATTCCAGAGAGGGGTGTTCTCTGGTGTTTGTGCGATCTTGGTGCTACGGCATAAGTGCAGAGCACCGCCCACCATGGCGGTGCTCTCGGCCCGAGGGCGTAGCACCGCCGTAACGAACAAAGATTAATTTCAAAGTGTGGACTTTGATGAATTTCTTGCATATTTTTGTGGGCATTGCTATGTGAGGAGTTTTCTTGTTTTTGATGGTTGCAGGTCGAAGATGCTAGATCATGGTGAGGCGAAGGATGATCGGGACTATGAAAGGATCAAGTTGGCCTAGAGGGGGGTGAATAGGCAACTTTAAAACTTTTAAGTCTTATGGAAAAACTTTTCTCAATAAAACAAAGAACAACGAAATTATTGTAAAGATTTAGCACAACTTTGATTCAGTAAGACTTGTATAGAGAAGAATTTGAAATAGAATTGACAATAAGAATAGCAAAACGAAAATAGATCAATAACAGGGAGACTCAAAGATTTTTTCACTGAGGTTCAGAGCTCAATCTCCTACGTCCCCGTTAGAGCACTTCTTCAGAAGTATAGCTTAACCAAAAGCACTTCTTTAGATGTATTGCTCCACCAAATAGCCAATCACAATGGCTTTTAGTTTTCCACTATCTTGACTCTTTCACCACTCCGGTGAGGTGAGTTTCAACCTTTCACAGTAATGGTGGCCTTCCACAATCTCTGTTGGATAGATCACACCAACAACTTCTCCAACCATCTAGGAACAGCTAGTTCCGAGAGTAATAGACTATCCACAAGCCCTGTCTCTTGGTTCTATAGCTAGATGCAAACTAGACACAACTTGGAGCAAGCACTCTATCAGATCAGAATAAGGGTTTGTGATTTTCTGAGTTGAAGTTCAAACTCTTTGATGAAATGAAGCTCAGGAATTCTAAAGATCAAAGAGTTGTATATGATTTGAAAGATGTCAACGGTGCTCAGGATGTCAAGGATGTATATGTGCAAAGCTCCGTCTCATGTTTTGTGAACCCAGGCACTCTATATATAGAGTTTGAACAGAAATAACCGTTGTATCTGCCATTTGCCCGTTGGGGGTTGGTAAGATAGATAGGTTAGGTCAACTACTATCCTTTTTGTAAGAATTTCAAGGTGTATGAGTCATAAGTCAAACTACACACACGCCGGACTGAAATTTTTAGTCCGGGGTACATATGATTTGAGAAGCATTATTGTACTCATAGTGACCCATTTGCGCCGGACCGAAAATATCAGTCCGTCATAAATATACTTGTCAAGGTAGATTGTGCCGGACCAAAAAAAGATAGTCTGATGTACACATACTTTGATCTATATTGATATCAGCAAAACAATGTTTGCGCCGGACCGAACAAGTTGGTCCGGCGTACACAAGGTTTTGTTCTTTTTGAGTACCAGCGAAAAACGTTTGCGCCGGATCGAAAAAGTTGGTCCGTCGTACATGGGAAAATGGCTGGTTTTATCAGAGTGAAGAATGTTTGCGCCGGACCGAAAAAGTTGGTCCGACGTACACATAGAATTCTGGTCCGCATCAAACTTCATATTTCTGGTTAACATTTAAACATAATAAATCTTAACACAGACTAGAATTTTATTTAGAGTGAAAATATAACTTATGCCGGACTAAATTTTAAGAGAAAATTTAGATTGGTCCGCCGTAAACAGTGTACGCTTGGTTGAAAAGAATCAAAGAAGAAATCTTAACGCCGAACTGAAAAAGTCGGTCCGACGTACATGGAATACACTCGGTGAAGAGAAGTCTTAGCGCCAGACCGAAAAAGTTGGTCCAGCGCACATGGTATGCGCTCGGTTGAAATTGAACTTTGATAATGTTTGAGCGCCAAAAGGATGTTTGATTTGAGAGAGAATTCTTTTTGGCTAAGACATAGAAGACTTGGATTTTGAATGAGAAAATTGAAATGTCCTATGCTCCAAGTAATCTTAGTGATTTTGCATATGAACCAAGATCATTTCTTATGTATAATCCCTCTTAATAGTACGGTGAATCTAGCTATATGACTTGAAATAATTTCAAGCCAAAACTAAAACAAGTACCTTAGCCTTGATCTTCAAATACAGCAGTTGTTAGCTTCTTCTTAGTATCCTTCTTGATCATCAACACCAAAACTTACATGATAATCACAATTGACAAAAAAGATAGGGTGCCTAGATGCTCTCAGACTAGGCGAGGAGCGTCGGAGGTCCAGACGGTTGGTGATCGCCGGAAGATAATTAGAGACGGAGTCATGGCAAGCCGTGAAGACATGGAACAGATGAGATGCTAGCTAGACGCTGCGTGGATCAATGAGGATCATTGGATCTTGGTCTAGTTGATAGGTTAGCGGGTCTAGTTAGTGTGCTTTGAGAACCGTGCAAAAAACCCATTATGTGTGTGGGTTTTGGGTTAGCTGTAAAATCCCAAAATTTGGGTTTTCAAAAATCTTTTGTTTAGTTCATCTTTTCAAAAATCCCCGCTGATTTTCTCGCTTTAATAAAGCTTAATCTGAAATTTTCTAATGCTAAAATAATTTAAATTGACTAATATAAACTTCAATTAAAATAACTTTAGTTTTATTTGAGTTCATTGTGCTTCAAAGAATTTTCTATAATTTTTTTAGATTTTTCGGAGTTCGTTTGCTATTCATTTGGATTTATTTGGAAATTAATTTAAATTAAGCCTCTTGTTAAATCTAATTAAATACTGTAAAATTTTAAATAAAGTTTGGTTAAAAATATTTTATTCAAGCTCCAAATATCTTAAAATATTTTCTAGAATTTTTTTAAGAATTTTTCTGGTATTTTTATTGCTCTAAACGAATTATTTTAATTTCTGGAATTATTTTAATTCGGAAATAGGCTAAATTGACGTGGCAGCTCCAGAGTCGGCCACGTCATCGCCTAGCCTCAGCCTTCCGATCCAGACCCGACGCACCACAATGCGCCACGTCACCGTTAGTGTTCATTATGCGCGGTGTTCGATCCGATCCGTTTTCAATCTAAATCCGGTTTTTCTTCGTGTTTCCTTATATGACACGACTCCCTAGCCTATATAACTGTCCTAAGACCCCTCTCACGCACCCCTAATCCCCAGAGCACCTCCCAAACCCTAAAAAAACCGCAGCCATGTCTTTCCGGTGCACCACCATCGCCGGCCGATCTTGGCATCGCGTTCCCCATCATACCGGTGAGTTTTTCTGAAATCTGCTCAAGTCATCTCTTGCCATATGGTTAGATCTATCTCTCCACCAAATTTGGTGCAGTTTCATCCGCGGAATCAAAAGTTACGGCCATTTCAATATCGAATTTCGCCGTCGCTCGTTCTCCTTTATTTTTGCTAGTTTGACCGTGAAATTTTTTCTGTAGACTCCTCTTGATGTCCTCTACACGGTGCTCACCCTAACTCAAGGTTTTGCCCGTGGAATTTGTGCAGAAAAATCAATCTTCCCCGATCAGACTGCGTACGTACGGCAGAAAATTTCGTCGCGCGTTCCCGGTTGATCCAGAAGGTAAAACTCAGATCCGTTCAAGTCATATTGTGCCAAATGATCCCAGATAGCTCTCTGTAAAATTTGGTAAGGTTCCATCTATTATTTTAATAGTTATGATCGTTTGATCTATTGGCTCCGGCAGCCGTTCGTCGACAGTTTGTGATCTGTCCGTTGGGTTGTCGCCAAATCCGCTTATACCGTTGAGATCGTATCGCTGCGTTCTACGTGGTGCTCACTTCCCCTCTGCTGTTCCTTCCTCCGAAAATTTTAATATTCGTTACCGTCGCCTTTTTGCCACCGCCGCGCGTCGTCTTGTGCCGCCAACCATTTTGGTTTGTCGTGGCCATGTCATTCTGTCCAGAAGATCATTATCCCCTGTTTTGCCCACCGCTGAAGTTCATTGATCCCCGGTTGCCGTCAAAGCCATGTTCTAGAATCTACCCGACGTCTTTTGGCCTAGTCCTTCGTATCGGTGCGCATTTCGGTTCGCCATCTTTGGTAACTTTTAATCGCAGAGCCAACCCTACCATCCTACCCTATGCCAAGTGTATTCATCCTTGAATCGTTTCGCTCAAACCCGGACTTAACCCTTAGTCCAATTTGTCGTTGCGTCACGATATGTGTACCCCGCAGATCTCAAACCAAATTTGAGCCATGTCATGACCTCGCTGCCCTATCTTTCAACCGAAGGTTGCCTCCTTATAATCTCATAAGTGTTCCGTTAACGCTTCACCTTCATCGTTAACGTCCCGCCGTTAACGTCCCGTCGTTAACGTTCCCTCGTTAACGTCCCGCCGTTAACGTCCCACCGTTAACGTCCCGTCGTTAACGCTCGCCGCTAACGTTTCTTCGTTAACGTTCGCCGTTAACGCTTTGCTCGCCGCTATCATCGCATACGCCGCATTCCAGCAAGAGCGTAGCGCGATGTCATTATCCTTTCTATCGCCCTATCGTGATCTAACCCCATTCCTTGTGAGTCCGGCTTTATCTTTCTATCATCCGCAGCGGACCAAAACCTAACTTAAGACCGGTTCGATGGATCGAGTTCATCGTGAGCTACTGCCGTATTGCGGTTTTCCTCGTTGTGTCCACCGTAGTAAGATATTTGTACTTGTCTTACTACATATCGTCATCGCCTCGTATCGCCAAGTCTCTTCTTTGATGTATGATGAACCCCAGATCGGATCGCATCAATGTCGATTCCATCCGCCCTTATCTTATCCACGAAAATCTAATCGCCATTAACCCAGAATTCATTCGTGGACTTGGTCGATAGATCATTGGCCATATGTCATATCCTGGTGCCATATCTATTCTAATAGTCTATCTTTCTTTTGTTTGACTGTGTATTTGTTTAGTCAACAAAAGTCAACATTGAGCATCAGTTTAGTTCATCATGAACTAACATATCTTTATGGACCCGATCTATAGATCAAGAGCCCATATGTCAATATCTGTCCAATCGAGTTAATTAATCTCGAAGGATATCTCTGGAATATACTCGTCTTTCCCTAATTATCGATCGTAACCTTCTCGATAAATCTTACCAAAGCCCGTTCTCTTTCATCCGATCTTCGATCAAATCTAAGTTCCTAAATTCAATCCTTCCGTTCAGTACCAATCTAATATTAAATTGGAGTTTATTTGAATTGCTTTTGAGTTTTGTTGTATTTGTGCTTCTTTGTCGTTAGACGTGGCCCGAGTTACCCAAGTAGTCAAGGACGAGGAAGTCGAAGCATTCGATTGAAGAGCCAAAGGTTGAGGAAGCCAAAGATCAATTAAAAAGAGTAAAGAGCAGTTTATAGCAAGTGCCAGGCAAGTTGTGCTTTGATCATGTTGAACCTACGATTACAAAAACTGCTATATTGTTTTACTTTATTGCATATTATTTGACATGTACAAATGTCTTCAATTAAATTTGGGACTTAGCTATTATACCCCAATTGATCTATACCCTACCTTTCCATTTGTATACCATGATATATTGTCACCCTAGATTGGTTCATTATAGTTGGTTAGTAATAATAATCAACAGGGGATGGTTAGACCGTATTAGTTGCTTAGCCATGCCATGTCATCACATGTACTTTAGTCTTTGATAAATAATCTTGACTAATGGAATATGGAACGATGTTATGAACTTGTGTGTCATGTGTGGTCACACGATGAGATTGAGTTGCGGTGGCGAGAGGATGTCACGCAACGAGGTTAAATTGCTGATGGCACGTGGTGCTTGGTAATCAACTGGGGTGGTTATGATTTAGATTGGGGCAAGTGGCAAGGGGCGAGAATGCCAAGGTGGGCCCGATGGGCAAGGGGTATGTGGAAGTCTTGCCTCGATCATCTTAAGGACTTAACTTTGTAAGCCTTTGACCTGAGTCTTACTTGCAACCACACGTCTGGATTGGGACAGGCCTAGTTGGTTAGGGTTTTGATATCTTTCCTCTGATACCTCAGGGTGACAGTACACGGGGGTGTATCTGTGCGGGGGAGCGTACCTGTGCTGCGGCTTGGTACCCATCCAACGGTGTTGGCTTGTCCTATACTTCGGCTGGCACTGCGTGAGAGGAGTGGTAGCGAAGGCAACATCGGAGAGTTTCTTTGGTTAAGGTAGAGGTTCCTAAAAGGCTTTGTCGTGAATTCTCTGCCAGTACACCAAATGAAGTGTGCTAATGGCCAGGCATAAAGAGAATATCACGTCGTGTGGGTAAAGTGCATAACCTCTGCAGAGTGTAAACCTATTCGAATAGCCGTGCTCATGGTATTGAGCAAAGCTCGGGAATTACAGTTAAGGGTTAGACTTTTGAAATGAAAACTTGGAATGGGATGGCAGGATTGCCATGAAAGGTTGGAACTTGACATAGGATTGGAAACTTGGTTTACTTGAGAAATGTTGAATCTATCTAATACAGTTATTGGTTTTACTGTCTTTCCAATTTATATACTGTATTCATTTACAAATGTTGCTTATTGCAAAATAGCCATGTTAGCCATTTCTTTGGAATAAGCCTTGCATATAGTTATGTTAGAATTGCATTCTGTGCACGACTTGTTGAGTGCTTTATGTACTCACCCCTTGCAACACACAAAATCATCAGTTGAGGAGAAGACCACAACTTCGAAGGATGAGAAGTTCCACGAGGAGGCGATTATCTAGGAGTTGAACCTTGTCAGTTGCCTGTGGTATATTGATGGGATTCGTCGACGTTCTTCATTTTGCTGCTGTTTATTTATTTTGAGTTGAAGCCACCAAGGCCTCACAAGTGTAAATTTGACCTTAAGGTCGTTCAATAGTTCTATAATAATAGATGAAGTCTTTATTTATTATTCCGCTGTGTATGATTGTGATATTTCATCTATGTTGAGACTGTGTGCACTAGCGTGATCCTGGACTAGTGCTGAATACACAGAGGGTCCGGATTTGCATATTCGGGTCCCGACATTAGCCCTTGCATGACTGGTTGAGTGGGTTAATCCTAGCCCTTGATGGATGCTCTAGGGTTTAGAGGCTCATCCAAATGTGGTAGGTGGCCCAAGAATTGTATAAATAGGGGTGGAGGGGTAGCCTTCCTCCCTTGAAGGTTTGAGTTGCTCCTTTGAGCTTTGCCCACATCAAGTGAGGCTTTGTAAACCTTCTATCCAGAAAATACAAAAATTTTCTTTACCTTATTGTGAATTTAAATTGCGCATTTACATTATGTCTTTACTTTACGCAATTTAAATTCAGCATTTACTTTCCCGCATTTACATTCTCGCAATTTACTTTCTCGCAATTTGGATTTGCCTCTCCTCCTTCTAAATGCTATTGTTCTAAGATGTCTTGAGGGTGTTTATATGGTTTTACACTTCTCTTGCACCCTAGGATAGACTAAAGATCAGGTTTTCTATCAAGTTGTCATTCTGTCCAGAACTTGTTCTTCGCGCAGTAGTCAGTCTTTGATTTTTGGAAAAATCTATAGAAATTCTTTTTGAGTGATTATTATTTGAGAAGGTGCGTGACTCATATATACATCTCTAGAAAAATTTGTGAGTCCACTGGTTGAACCGTTTGAGCGCTATGAAGTGAAAACCGAGCCTCAAACTTTCTGGTCGAAGTTCCTAACTGTCTGTAATACTTGATTTTTCATGTCTATTATACAAAGCTTTTTAATATGATTTTTGGTGGACTGTTTCACGACTCAACTACTCACAGGGAAAACAATTTCCCACAAATTTTAGACCAACAGAAACTCACCAACCACCTGCTCCAAGTGAGGACAATTCCTGGAAAATCTGCTTCTACTTTTCTGAAAAAAGACATTGTTGTTTTTAGCTTTATCTCTTTTAGAAAAGAAATCCTTGAATTGATTCCTTTTTGTTTGGACACTTACAACCAGGATTGTGATTAAAACATCCCTAACATGGTTCATGGTTATCAACCATGTAAGCTAGGGGTACACATAGTTGTCTAGTTGTTCGGTTTTGGAGGGTGTGTGAATCTGAGAAGCACCAGTTTGAACAAAAATCTTTGGGTGTTTCAGATTTTTATTGCGAGATTGTTTGGAGTACTTTGAGTGGGGGAAAATTTTATTTGGGATCATTCACCCCCCTCTGATCGCCACCTCGGTCTTTCAAGAATATTCCTTTGGATTTAATTAATTAAAATGGACAGAGATGGTCTATGGATTAAGTGCACAGAGAAGACATCAGTCCATGGTGAACCGGGCTCATGGAATAGTGCACTCATAGGTGGGGTCCATGCATCAGTGAGTTGGTCCACAATAGATTTAGTCTACTGAACAGTCTAGGGTTAGGGTATCGGGTGTACCACATGTGCGCTAACGGGGTATGACACGACGATAGAGATGGTAAAGTGGCAGGTGAAGTGGACACTAATGTGGGCTTCTAATAGGGCAAGCCAAGCATATTGCTGACACAACAGCGGCGTTGAGATGGATGCTAATGTGGTAGGCCATGTTTGGCATGGTGGTGGCGCATAGGGACCAATGGTCTTCATTGACAGCGGCGCCACTCCCGCGAACTCCAGCATGCGAACGACGAACTCACTAAGTGGATCAGGTAGATGATATAGTGAACTCACCGAGCGGTGCACGAAACTCAAATGTCATCAGAGTCAGCCGACGGCGAGGTATGTGTGGTGGCACTAGCTCGGCCTTCAGCTAACGTGGTGCTCCCGCCGTGGATTGAGGAAGGCGACTAGATGACGGTGAAGATCTTGACCACATGAACTTGCCAGTGAAGATGGAGAAGATAGAGCCCTACTAGGGGCACCACTCCTCGACAAAAATGGTGGCTTCGGCTAGACTTCACTAGCGACCGAGTCTGTGGCAGAAGACAAAGACATAAGGGACACTGAGCATACCAATGAAAAGAGGATGATGTGGCGAAGACAGTGACGTGGTTGCGATGACGAGGATCAGTGGTGGCTGCCAGTGGGGAGGAAGGAACGATGGTGAGCCATGGCTCATGGCGGTGTGATAATGAAGAGAGGTCAACTGGCGAAAAATATTGTAACATCCCAAAATTTGGCTTAATTAAGTTTTATTGTTTAAAAGTGCATTTGTGATTTTCTGGAATTTATTTGGATTTTTCTGGATTTATTAGAATTAATTTGAAATCAAGTTTATTGCCTTTTATTCAAAACTATTTAAATCTGTGCAAAGTTGAAATAAAGTTTTGACAAAAATATTTTATTTGAGTCCAGAATGTCTCAAAGTATTTTTGAGATTTTTCTTGGATTTTTCCTGATTATTTTATTGCCTAAAACAAATTAAATGAATTTCAGAATTATTTTAAATGAGAAATCTTTTAAAACCTTGTGAGCAGTGTTGGGCCGAGCCCAACATCTGCGCGTGAAGCCTTCGCTGCTGGCCCAAGTCGGCCCGAGAGCCGCCTTCCGAAACCCTAATTCTTGGCCGCTCGATCATGATCGGGCGTTCGAAGAAGCCACGTGGGACTTCGTGTCCCGCCGTCGGATCGGGACACGTGTAGCGCCATGGGTTGTCGTCTTCGTTCGGACTCGAGTCCGCCGCCGTTCGCCGCTGGACTTCCTCGCCGTGTAGAGCTCGGGACGAGGCTTTAAATAGGGGTAGCACCCGAGGTTCGTAGTCAAACGCCGCGTCTTTTGGTCGGAGAGATTTCGCGAGAGCGTCAGAGAACACCGCCGCAAGCTCGCGGAGTTGAAGTGTGGGACCGCCGCGTTTTTGCTCAAGGCGCGCCACGGATCGTCGGGTTTCGCGTTTTGGTTCAAGATCCGAACTCGCCGAGGTGTGCCGCGCCGACTACGCCACGTCTTCTCGTCGGAATCGCGCCGAACGCCGCCATCTCGGTCTTCTTCCTCGCCTCCGGTGGTCTTCGCCGCGCCGCCATTTGCTTCGTAAGCTTGTGATCATTGGATCTTGGCGAAGGGCCGAGGATCGTGCCACGTCCGCTGCGTAAATAAAGTGAACTCCTCGGGTAAGCCTTAGCCGTTAGATCGAATTTGGCGGTCGATTTAGCCACATAGGTGGAGAACGGCAGCCGTTGGATGCAATCGTGCGGTGGGTTTCGCCGCGTGTGGACCAATCAGAGCCGACATGTGTCAGCGCAGAGGTCGAGGCGCCATGGATCGGGTGCACCGTGAACCCGAGGAGTCGTGGACCGGGTCTATGCGCCAAGACACGTGTCACCTTTGATTCGTTCGGTCGGGGCTGACGCCACGCCGACGTCATAAATCGGTTTTTCGAATAAAAGTAAATCTGTTAATTTCGATTTTCGATTTTCGATTTGATTTATTTCAAATTTCAAAAGGCTATATCTTTTGCATCGTAACTCGGATTTGAGTGATTCCAGTTTCTAAAATTTTTTAAAATTGATATCTATTTAATGGTGAATTTTATTTGATTTTTGGAGTTCAATTGCTCTCTATTTTGGTATTTATTTGCTTTTCTCCTTGATGACGCGTGAGACGTTGAATTGTGCGACGCTTGGAGGAAGATCCAAAGAACCCAAGAGCAAGTTCCGAACCAGATCAGGACCTATTCCAAGGCAAGTTGTGCTTTGATCATGTTGAACCCATGTTTATAAAATTGCTATATTTGTTTTACCCTATTGCATATGTTTCAAATATACAATTGTTTCAAATTAGATTGGGCTTAGCTAATATACAGATTGATCTATAACCTACCTTGTCATTTGTATGCCATGATCCATTGTCACCCTAGATTGGTTAATTATAGTTGGTTAATAATTATAATCAACATTGGAGGTTTAGACCGTATTAGTTGCTTAGCCTTGTCACGCCATCACATGTGTCGAATCATTGATAATTAATCTTGATTAATGGAATATGGAACAATGTTATGAACTTGTGTGTCATGTGGGATCACACGATGAGATTGAGTTGTTGTGGCGAGTCATGTCACGCAACGATGTTGAATTGTTGATGGCACGTGGTGCTTGGTAATCAACGGGTGATAATAACTTAGATTGGGGCAAGTGACAAGGCGAGGATGCCAAGGTGGGCCCGATGGGCGGAGGGTATGTGGAAGTCTTGCCTCGATCACACTAAGGACTTAACCTTGCAAGCCTTTGACTGAGTCAATCATGCAACCACATGTCGGTATGGGCCACCTAATGAGTAATTTGTAATGTCTTAATTTTGATGTCGTCGTGGTCGGTGTGAGTTCCCGAGTTATGGTGTAATTCACATGGCGCAAGAGGGGGCCCGGATGTGGTAACCAGGCCCACCGGTGTTGAAACCTTAGCGGATAGTATCGGGTTAAGCCAGAGCATTGTAAAGGCTTTGTTATAATCACTCGCCTTGGTGGTGTTTGGTTGTATCACGTGGGTAAAGTGCATAACCTCTGCAGAGTGTAAAACTATTCGGATAGCCGTGCTCATGTATTGAGCAATGCTCGGGAATTACAGTTAAGGGTTAGCTTAATTAATCGGACAACTTGGTGGGGATGGCGGAATGCCATGTGGAAGATGAAATTGATTTAGGATTGGAAACTTGGTTTACCTGAGAATTACTGAGCTTATTCATTATTGTTATTTGTTTTACAGTCTTTACAATCTATATACTGAATTTGTTCATAAATGCTGCTTATTGCAAAATAGCCATGATAGCCTATCCGTTGGAATAAGTCTTGCATATAGATACATAGAATTGCATTCTGTGCACAACTTGTTGAGTGCTTTAAGTACTCACCCTTGCCAAACAACAATAATCAACAGTTGAAGAATCTACACCTGTGTTGGAAGATGAAGTCCAAGAAGACACGAGTCATTAGGGTCCGAGCCTTGTCGGTTGCCTGTGGTGAACTGATGAGCTATCTACGTTTCTACTTTCCGCTGCTTAAATATTAGTTTATATTCTCAGTCTTGCCCTACGTGGCTTAATAATGTAAGTTGGTCATAAGATCATACATTTAGTTATATCAATAAATGAACTATTATTCTATATCGTTGTGTATGATGTGATATGTACCAATGTTAAGTCGTGTGCACTAGCGTTGATCCCGGACTAGTGCAAGTAAACACGTGGGTTCGAATCAGTGGATTCGGGTCCTTACAAATATTGGAGCACAAGCAAGAATGTGGTGCAGCGAAACTAGATTAAGGACGATGGTAGAGGAAACTTACCAGAGGCAGTGAACTTGAGCAACGAAGGGTGGCGGCCAGATTTGATGAACATGAAGGTGATCTTGACTTCGATGGCTCGCCTCAATGGATGAATGGGTTTGGTAGAGGGGGCTCAGTAACACGATGTGACACGAAAGGATCTAATGGAGATACGACAGAGTGGCAGGAACACAAGCTTCTCCTTTTGTTCTAATGACGATGGTTTGGTCTTGATGAAGACAACGGCTAGGACACGGTCGCAAGACTTTGGTAGGGTTTTCGGGTGTAGCACAATGAGGCGAGGTGGGAGGCGGTGTGTAACATCCCAATTTTTGCATTTTAAGGATTTAATATGCATTTTATGTTTTTATGAATTTTTTGGATTTTTTTTATTTTGTATTTATTGATTTAAGCCTTTTGCCATCTTTTATCTATTTATTGGAAAAAATCTAATAAACCATTATTGGAAATATTTTATTTGAATTCAAAATGCTTTGAAACATTTTTTGGATTTTTTTTATTTTTCCTGATATTTTTGCTATTTTATTTGGCTATTTCTAATTTCTAGTATTTATTTTATTAAAAAATATGTAGTTATTACGGTATATAGTGTTTGGGCCGAAACCCGCCGGGTCGATGATATCTTAAGCAAGCAATGGTTCTTGCACGACAAGAGAGGGATTGACTACATCTCCAAGAAGAAGGAGAATAGCAAGACAAGGCACAATACGAGACACACGAAGACCATCAAGTGTTTTGGATGCCATGAGAAGGGACACCTTGCCTCCGTGTGTCCTAACAAAGTGGAGATCAAGCCACAATCATCAACAATGAGGCAAACCGGTGTTGAGCAAGATAAGAAGATCAAGTGAGGTTCAAATAGCCAAACTTGCTTCAATTGTTTGAAAAGGGACACATTGATAAACAATGTCCCTTAGGTAATATACCTAAGCCAACTCTTGTAAATGATCATTATTTGCATAAGAAAGACAAAATGGCAATGTGTTTGCTAAATTTGTCAATTCTACAAAGACTAGTCAAAATAATGATAATCATTTGCTTAGGAAGAATAAAACTAGAAATGTGTTTGCTAGATTTGTTAATTCTCCTAAGTCCACTCAAAACAATGCAAACAATTTACTTAGGAGGAATAATAATTGCAAACCATTTGCTAGAAATGCTAAATCCTCTAAGCCTTTTCATAAAAATGTTAATCATGTGCTTAGAAAGGACAAGTATAGCAAATTATTTACTAGAAATGTTAGTTCACCTAAAATTGCTATTCCTAGGGCTATTTGGGTCCTCAATATCTTGTGACTAATATTCTTGGACCCAACCAAAATTGGGTACCAAAAGGTGCTTAAAATGATTAATAGAAACTTGGAGATGCATTGGAGGCTTGGCTCAATCAAGAAAAGATGATTTCGCAATATGCAAAATGGAGCCAAGCATGAGGACGATCATTTCAATCATGAACCAATGCTATCTCGGGTAACAAGTATTTAAATTGATTCCTTATAGCTTCTAACCTTATGTAGGTTAAGTTTCATTTTCATGAAAATCAATTTAAATAGCTTGTTCATATTCTTGATCTTGTATCTTAGTTGTCTTTATTGTAATCTCGAGCAAGTTGGGAAATGGCACATTAAGGGGGAGTGCTAAATCATAACCATGTATATCACATCTCTATGTGTGGTCATATTTATATAAGTGCTAATATATATTTTTCAAAATGAAGCCATTTAGCCAAAAGTGAAAAATCTTAGTAACTATTATTAATATTGTGAAAAATTAATTAAAAAATATATACAAATGCTTTTAAAATGTTTTTCTAAAGGCTTTGGCTTTACAAAATCTCATTTCAAAAGAAAATGAGTTTTCAAGTCCAAAATCTAGTTACTAGTATCTTGTTTCGGATTTAAACTTATAATGTTCATAGAATAAATTGTAAAAAGATTTTGAAAATAACTCCAAAACGAAAAACTTAGAGTTGGTCATTCTTAACAATTCTCGTATTTAAAATATTTTCAAAAGACCAATCTATCAAAAGTTATTTAATTTTGAAACTCACCCAAAAACTAATATTGACTTATATTGGTCATATTCTAGCACTTTGTGAGATTCATCTTTTGACCGGATCTTGTGTAGTATCTTGGTTCAAAATAGTATTTTAGACTCATACACAAAATTCAAATCTCTACATCTTATCTCTTGCTTTATTCGAATTTTGTGTTGAAGAATTCGACTTTGTTTTACAAATGGTTCTCTTTAAAAGGACCCTTTTGGTCAAAAGTCAAAAATATTGTTTAAAAAGCCCATATTTGTGAAAATTTTTATAAAAGTTCTCAAATATGTATTTTAAATATTTTACAATACTTTCGGAGTAAAAATCCCTATTTTAGAAACATATTAGCAAAGTTGGCCTCAAATGGATCTTATAGGATCTTGATTTTGGATTAAATGAAATATCTTCGTAAATCAAAATCTATTAAGTTCTTGAAAAGTGGTCAATACAAAATTCATAGGATTGGTCATTTTAAGCATTTCTTTAGTTCAAAGTTTTTCCAAACGACCAACCATTCAAAAGTTATAGCCATCTGAATTTGGCCAAAATCCTTCATTTGACCGAAAATGAGCTATTCTTACATATTGTGGTTTTTGCAATTTGAATTGGATTTATTTGTATATCCTAGCTTGAAATAGTATTTCTAACTCATACAAATCCATGAAAGTTCAAATCTCCATAAATTTCAATTCGGATTGCATTTTGAGTATTTCGTGGAAATTCAATTTCTTTTCATGCCTAAGAAGCACATTTTGCCATATCTTTTTAAAGAAAATTCCTTTTCAAAAAATTCTTTCTGAGAAACCTTCTATCTAGTCCAAAGTTCATTTCTGGAAGTTTTCAAACCACTTGGGCTTTATTTGAAAAAGTTTTGACTTCTCTCATCTTTGAGTAAAAATCATGCCTACAATGCAAATTTTGAGATATCTTTTGAATGGAGACACTTTTTTCGAAAATTCTTTTTGGAAAAGTTTCTTAGGAGTACAAATTATGTTTATGAAAATTTTCAAATAATTTAAAGTTCATTTGAAAAATTTACGAGCTTTTCTCTCTTTGGGAAAATGCTGAAAATTCAGACTTTTGCATGATTTCGAGCTGATTTGTGATTTTTGTATCTCCAAATCAGATCATAATTTGGGGGGACCACCTTTGTAAAAATTGATCCTCAATAGTTTTTATATTATGTCAAATTGTATCAGATTTTTTGGACCTCATTTGAGCAGTTCTATATTTTTAAGCCTAAATGAAATGTCAAAATCTGAAATTCTAGTTCATTGAAATCTTTGTGGTTTTCATATCTTTAAATTGGCTCAAAATTGGTAGAACCTCTCAAAAACAAAACTTGAGCATGTTTAAATGTATTAGCTCCATGATTTATCTTAGAACCCTTTTGGAGCTTGTTTAATCAAGTTTTGTATAATTAGAAGATGCTCTCCTTTTGGCTATGTCATGGTATCAAGTTGATCTTTAATAGACATATAGTTTTGATCTTTGAGAAAATGAGCTTGTTTAAAACAAATATCAATATTTTTCTCAAAGTGGTATCCTCATGCAAAATGATCTTTACAAGTAATATCTCTTACAAATAGTATCATTTGAAAAACAATCTTTACTTGTGGTATCAATTGAAAATGAGCATTACAAGTGGTATCTCTTTAAAATTGATATTTACAAGATTTATGTTTTCCTCAAGTGGTATTATGAGTGATGCTTCTTTAAAACTTTCTACAAGTGGTTTCGTGAAATTCGAAGCGCATTTGGATGTTTTCCTCATTTAAGCGCTATTAGGCTCTCAAAGACTCATTTTGTGTGTTTGTTTGCAAATTGAAAAGCCTAATAAAATGAGGAGTTTATTTGAATGTGTTTAAATATCTTTTTTGTGCTTAACTCAAAATATGGCTTCGTTTCCTTTTGGTTTACTCTTTTGGGCAATATAAAGAAGAAGTTTATGTAATTTTTAATCTTATTGAAAATTCTTAATATTTACAAGTGGTATTTTTTTAGAATTCTCATGAACTTCAATTGGTCATATGCACTTATTTCAATCTTGTTATGACCTCATTTCAGAGAATTTCTTGCCAAGCTCTCTCTTCTTCAAAGTGGTATTTCCTTGCCAAGCTCTTCACTCTAAAAAGTCTTCTTTTTGGATTCATTTTTCATTTTTTGTGTTTAATGCAAAAAGGGGGAGAATTTGTGAGAGCTTAATACCTCATTTGGTTGAGGAGTTTGTCGGAGCTTAATTTGGTTAAGGGGGAGAATTATTTGTCTAAAAATCTCTCATATGCATTCTCACTTGTTAATGCTTAAATTGCTCAAAGACATGTTTACATATTCAAATAGATTAAATTATCTCAATATGATGATTTTCATCCAAATGTGGATATTAAGCTTGGATTTGTCATCAATCACCAAAAAGAGGGAGATTGAAAGTTCAAGCTCCATTAAGTTGGTTTTGGTGTTAATGACAGATCTAATATTGAGACTAACTCTTTTGATAATCATAATATTGATTAGTCTCAATTGTTAATTAATGATAAATCTTTTATGAGACTAATTATTTTGTTAAGCTTAACTCTTATTAGTCTCTTTTGGATGAAAAAAGATGGAAATATCAAAGTATTATCTTTGATTAAGTCTCATCTCATTGAAAAATGGAAATCCCAAAGGTATGCATCACATACAACTCCATTATTTCTAGATGCATTACTTAGATTCAAGATAAAAGATGAACTCCACCGTAGTTTCAATCTTAAAATGTGCATAATGTTTTCAACTCCATATATACATGAATGCACATATTTAGGGAGAGTTCATGCTTTATCTTGATGTTTCAATAGTATTGATCCCTTTCATCTTTCTATATCAAGGATCATTACTTTGAAACAACCCTTTGAGTATATGTAACTTGTGTAGTTGTAGTATACTCATGTTAACATAGGATAAACTCAAATGCTATCCAAGATTGATTATGTGCATATTGATTCCAAGTTCAATTATTTATATGCACATATTTAATAGAGTTTATTCTATTGTTGATGGTATTAAGAGTATTGATCCCTTTCCACCACTCCAACATAATTTGGATCATTACTTACTAACCATCAAAATGAGTATATGAAACTTGTGTAGTTAATATATACTTATGTCAATTTAAATGATATTTAAATTGAGTTCGGTTGTCTTTCAATCAATCAAAGAATGCTTCATCATGTGTTGATAGTGTTTCTTCGTTGATTAAGGACAAGCGAAAAGTTCTTGAGTTTAATGAAGCATTAGTTGCATCAAAGTACTCAAGACGGGCGGCGCTGTGCGCGACCGAGGCCAAGCAAGTCAAGGCGGCGAGGTGCGACGAACGAGACGGGAGGCGAGGCGTGGCTCGGGCTGTGAACCTTGGCCAGGTGAGCCAAGGCGGCCGAGGCGGCGAGGCGAACCAAGGCAGCGTGCGGGAGGTGAGGCATGGCGCGGGTGAGCCAAGGCGACCGAGGCGGCAAGGCGAACCGAGGTGGTGCGGGGTGGCGAACGAGGTGGCGTGGATCGGTGGATGAGGCGGTGCAACGCGGCGGACAAGGCGATGCGGCACGACAGACGAGACAACGCGGTGCTATACGTCTTGCGGGAGGCGAGGCGTGGCGCGGGCGAGTCAAGGCAACCGAAGCGGCCCAGCGAACCGACGCGGCGCGGCTGATGAGGCCGCGCGGTGCTGCCTTTGGGAGGAAAGGCGTGGCGCGGGAGGTGGCATTGCGCAGCAGGCGAGGTTGGTGTGCCCTGCCGCGGGCCGACGTGCCCTGCCGCAAGCCCGCGGTAGTGCGCCCGTCCGTCATGCCTACGTGCCGTCACCGTGCCAACGTGATGTCTCCGTGCCGGGCCGTGCCGCCCATCATGCTCGGTTCAGGCCCGCGACGCCCGCGCTGCTGCTGCCTTGCCGGCCCTGCACGGTCCGTTCTGTGTCGGACCGGCTTTGGATCATGCCTAGCCACCGTGCCTCGAGCTGGCTCAAAAAGGCCCTGCCCGAGTACCCACCTCTACATGCGAGCCTGCATATATGGAGCGGAGGGAACCAGATCACCTCCTACACTTGCCACACGAGCTGACACGTCCTCCTCGCACCGCCTATGCGAGTTGGACTCGGTAGAGGCGGTGCTCGTGTAAAGGACATAAAACTTAGTGTAACGAACCGTCATAACATAAACATTTTTTACCAGTAAATTCAAACGGCTATATTTGAATGCGAAAATTTAAAAGTTAAAATTTATCAGAATAACTACATTGTAACAGTTATCTTTGAATGGGTAAATTCGAATAGCTATATTTGAATGCGTGAAATTTAAATTCAAAATTTATCAGAACGGTCATGTTGTAACTTGCACAATGCGGCTATGCGGCGCGGGCTGTGAACTGAGGCTAGGTGAGCCAAGGCGCCGAGGCGAACCGAGGGCTGCGGCGGGTGGTGAGGTGTGGCGCGGGTGAGCCAAGGCGGCGAGGCAAACCGATGCGGTGCGGGGTGGTGAATGAGGCGGCGCGGCTTGGCGGATGAGGCGGTGTGGCGTGGCGGACAAGGCGACGCGGTGCGACAGACGAGACGACGTGGTGCTGTACGTCTTGCGGGAGGCGAGGCGTGGCGCGGGCGAGTCAAGGCAACCGAAGCGGCCCAGCGAACCGACGCGGTGCGGCTGATGAGGCGACGCGGTGCTGCCTGCGGGAGGAAAGGCGTGGCGTGGGAGGTGGCATTGCGCAGCAGGCGAGGTTGGTGTGCCCTGCCGCGGGCCGACGTGCCCTGCCGCAAGCCCGCGGTAGTGCGCCCGTCCGTCATGCCTACGTGCCGTCACCGTGCCAACGTGATGTCTCCGTGCCGGGCCGTGCCGCCCATCATGCTCGGTTCGTGGGCCCGGCACGGCCCGTGCTACAGTGCCTTGCCGGCCCTGCACGGTCCGTTCTGTGTCGGACCTGGCTTTGGATCATGCCTAGCCACCGTGCCTCGAGCTGGCTCAAAAAGGCCCTGCCCGAGTACCCACCTCTACATGCGAGCCTGCATATATGGAGCGGAGGGAACCAGATCACCTCCTACACTTGCCACACGAGCTGACACGTCCTCCTCGCACCGCCTCTATGCAGGTTGGACTCAGTTAGAGGCGGTGCTCCGTGTAAAGGGACATAAAACTTAGTGTAACGAACCGTCATAACATAAACATTTTTTTACCGGTAAATTCAAACGGCTATATTTGAATGCGAAAATTTAAAAGTTAAAATTTACTGTAACAACTACATTGTAACGGTTATCTTTGAATGGGTAAATTCGAATAGCTATATTTGAATGCAGGAAATTTAAATTCAAAATTTACTGTAACGGTCATGTTGTAACTTGCACAATGCGGCTATGCGGCGCGGGCTGTGAACTGAGGCTAGGTGAGCCAAGGCGGCCGAGGCGAACCGAGGCAGCGTGCGGGTGGTGAGGTGTGGCGCGGGTGAGCCAAGGCGGCCGAGGCGGCGAGGCAAACCGATGCGGTGCGGGGTGGTGAATGAGGCGGCGCGGCTTGGCGGATGAGGCGGTGTGGCGTGGCGGACAAGGCGACGCGGTGCGACAGACGAGACGACGTGGTGCTGTACGTCTTGCGGGAGGCGAGGCGTGGCGCGGGCGAGTCAAGGCAACCGAAGCGGCCCAGAGAACCGACGCGGTGCGGCTGATGAGGCGACGCGGTGTTGCCTGCGGGAGGAAAGGCGTGGCGCAGGAGGTGGCACTGCACGGCAGGCGAGGTCGGCGTGCTCTGCCGCGGGCCGACGTGCCCTGCCACAAGCCCGCGGTACTCCAATTGCTCAAGTGCGCCAGCCTAACTTGGTAATCTTTTTTTCATAGAATTTGCGCCGCGTCGGGTCGTGCGGCGCAGTTTCGTGCCTCGGCATGCTGTCATGCCTCCGTGCCGCCGCCGTGCCAGCGTGCTGTCTCCATGCCGGGCCGGCATGGGCCCGACCCAAACGACCATGCCGGGCCGTGCCGCCCATCGTGCTCGGTTCGTGGACCCGACACGACCTGTACTACAGTTCTTTACCGGCCCAGCACGGCCCACTCCGTGTCGAGCCTGGCTTTGGACCGTGCTCGACCACCGCACCTCGAGCTGGCCCAAAAGATCCGCCCGAGTGCCCACCTCTACATGCGAGCCTGCATATATGAAACAGATCACCTCCTACACTTGCCACACGAGCTGACACGTCCTCCTCGCACCGCCTCTATGCAGGTTGGACTCAGTTAGAGGCGGTGATCCGTGTAAAGGGACATAAAACTTAGTGTAATTTAGTACAATGGAGGTCTAGAATACGCGGTGGAAAGTGAAATTTACCGTTACTGTTCTAAGGCTACTACTCATCTGTGAATTGATTCATGTGTGCCTGTCGAGATCCGCAAAGCCACAATTGTCAATAGCTCCTTCTCCGGAAATTCATGTGTTTGACTAGTGGATTTGATCGATGCAGATGTCGTCCCCGGCTTGCTTTCTACTGAGATTTATCCATCCTGAATTCCTGATTAGAGAGAGAGCCAAGGTCGGGTTCCGTGGTACCTTGAGAGTATATCTAACAATACTCTCTAAAAGTTATATTTAGAGAATTTTTCAAAAAATGTCTCTCCATATCTTCTCCTCTCCAACAGTACTTCCATATTACGCTCTCTATTTTCTCTCTTATATTCTAATCATATTCCATATAATCGTCGTAACATAAACCTTTTTTTACCGGTAAATTCAAACGGCTATATTTGAATGCGAAAATTTAAAAGTTAAAATTTACTGTAACAACTACATTTTAACGGTTATCTTTGAACGGGTAAATTTGAATGGCTATATTTGAATACGGGAAATTTAAATTCGAAATTTACTGTAACGGTCATGTTGTAACTTGTATAATGCAAAACAAGCATGCTAATATATGCGGTGCATAAAAGTCATGTTTCTAATTAGTTTAAATATCTCAAGTTCTGATGTCAGATTTCTTCCACACATGTCTAGCTCTGAACATCAAAATTTCATGCATATCCATCCATCATTCACTTCCTAACTCTTGAACTTGTTAGCAACACCATCTGATCAATTCTATAGTGATCTGACTCTTGAACTACTTCAGACATTATATACGTGCAAAATGTATGGGAAAATTGCTTTCAAGGATGACAGTGTTAAATTCAGGCAAGCCAGTATGAAGTCATAGTTCCAGCAATGGCTAAACAAGCCAATCCGAAGTCATAGTTTGAAGGACATCAGACAATCTTATTTTCAGTTTGAAGGACCGAGATGGCGAACAGAGAGGGGGTGAATGGTCGCAAATAAATTTTCCCCCAAAATACTCCAACAAAAACCTCGACAAGATCGCACAAAGGAAATCGTGAAAACCTGAAAAACTAGACAACTATGTGTACCCCAAGCTTGCATGGATAAGTACCATAGAATATGTGGGGATTTTTGAGTCACAATCCTGGTTGTCTAGTGTCCAAGATAAAGAGGAATCAATCCAACTCTTACTTTTAGAAAGAACATCAATTCAAATCACAAAAGTCACTTTCAGAAAAGCAAAAGCAGAATTTCCAGAACTTGTCCTCAATTTGAACAGGAGGTTGGTTGGTTTATGCAGCTCACAAAATTTTAAGAATTTTTCTCCCTATGAGAATCAGAGTCGTGAAGAACTCCACCAAATTTCTCCTCAAAAAGCCTTACAGAAAAAACAGGAAAAATCGAAGAACACAGTCAGTTAAGAAATTCGAGCAGAAAGTTTGGGGCTCGGTTTTCACCTCATGGCGCCCAAACGGTGCAACAAGTGAACTCCAAAATTGTTCTGCAAGTGGATATCAGAATCCCTCACCTCCTCCAATAAGAATCACTTAAAAAGGATTTTTCTATATTTTTATAAAAATAAAATACTAAATGCTGCGCAAAGAACAAGTTCTGAACAAAGTTGGAACTTGAAAGAAAAGATGTTCTCTACTCAATCCAAGAGTGCAAAAGAGATGTAAAACCATATGAACACACTCAAAACATCCAAGATCAACAACATTTAGAAGGAGGGGAGGCAAATCCAAATTGCGAGAAAATAAATTATAGAATGTAATTATGGAAAGTAAATACTGAATTTAAATTATGTAAAGTAAAGACATAATGTAAATGCGTAAAATAAATTCAGAGATGGATGGATAAAACTTTCATTTCTGGAATGAGAGGTTACAAAGCCTCACTTTCATGTGGGCAAAGCTCAAAGGAGCATTCATAAACCTCAAAACCTTCAAAGGGAGGAGGCTACCCCTCCACCCCTATTTATACTACTCTTGGGCCACCTACTACCCTTGGATGAGTCCCTCAACCCTAGAGCACTCATCTAAGGGCTAGGATTAAGCCACACACACAGCTATACAAGGGCTAACCCAAAACACACATATATACCGGGTTTTCTTGCACGGTTTTCAAAGCATACTACCTAGACCCGCTAACCTATCAACTAGACCTCAATCCGACGGCCCTCATTGATCCACGCGGCATCTAGCTAGCATAACCTCCTTTCCTTGTCTTCTTGACTTGCCCGGACTCCGTCTTCGATCATCTTCCGGCGATCTCCCAACCGTTTGGACCTCCGACGCCTCGCCTAGTCCCGGTCATCCTCCGCCTCACCATGACCTAGCACCGTCGCCCTGCAACCATCAAAGACAAGGAAAAACCTTTCGCATAGCAATACCCACAAAGATATTCAATAATTATCCCAAAATCATTAATCGATCATAATTGCTCTCAATGGTCCGGTGCTACTACCCCTAGGCCGGTAGCACTAAGAAGAGCAACCAATACTCAAATTGCTTCAAATCCAATTCAATTCAAATCAAACCAAGCTCAAAACTCGTCAATTACTCATCACACACAAGGATAGACCTCCACATGGTCTTTCAATCTCTCCCTTAATGAGTATATTGACAAACACATGAAAAGACATAAGTTTTGAGTTTAAATGAGAGAAGAAGAATGCAATTTGATTGCAAAGCCAAACTTGGTACAGAGAGAAAGATATAAAATCATGACCAAGTTGGCAGAAAGAATTTAGAGCAAGACCATGGAAAGGGCAAGTTTTCCACAAAAGCTCTAAAAACCAATCGTAAGTGCCAAATGTGATTATGATCCATAAAAAAATAGCAAAGATTTACAAAGATCATAAGAACCAACAAGCTCACATTTTTATCTCTCTCTCTCTTTTTTAATGATGCCTTTTCTACATTTTCTCCCCCTTTTGGCAATATAGGCATCAAAATGGAATTTTCTCCCTCTTTTTATGTATGCTAGAAATGCAATCGAAAGAGCTTTGAAGATTATCCAATTGATCAAAATGGAAGGATATTACACCAAGTTTGTCAATTTTAGAAGATGACTAAACTAAGACATGTCCAAGTGCAAATACGAGCTTAGTTTTGAATATATCATTTTTAGCAAGATTTGACAAGTGCAATACTTAGCTTTTGTTTCAAAAATAGAAGAATAGCCACTCTAAGGATCAAAAGGAAAACCTAGAGTTCAACCTACTCAACACTTTGGGGAATCTAGAAGAGCATACAAGGTCCTTCGGGCTCATTTATCACTTAATGCAAATTTTGATTCATCATCATACAAGACATAGCGGGGTGCAAATGTTTGACATTTTTTGCATTCTTTACCCACATATGTCTTTGTTTTTAATTTATTTGCATTTTCTTTTGACAACCAATTGACTCAAGCCGTATGCGACCATCTCAAGATGAACTCTTAAGAGGATGGTATAGGTCAAACACGATGTATTCCAAGTTCATCCCAAGTGCAATGGGAAGCGGTCTTGTGAATGCAAGGTGTTGAGTCGTATGTGCACAAGAAGAGTCAATTTTGTTTAATTTTCATTTTTAGCACAATGATTTACGAGCAATTGAAGGACTCTAGCATGGATCAAACTAGTTTCACCCAAGTTGCTATAGGGACTCTAGAGAACTCCAAAATTTCTGAAATTATGGCACAAACCTCTAGAGAAGAAACCTAGCAAGTAAAAGCAACAAGTTTCATCAAGTTTTTCATTTAAGGCTTATTTCATTTTTTTAAGCTTAGCAAGTTAAATGAACTTGGACATATCTAAGCTAATGAATTCCTCCATATGATGTAGCATGGTGTATAGCATGAAGAAGAAATCAATTGCATAATAGATAAAGATCATTAAACAGGAAATGCAGTCTTTATGCAATGCACGAACAGATTTCCAAACTCCCCCTCAACAAATGAATCAATTTTAAGCTCAAATCTGGATAAAGTTGAGTTATTATCAAGATTAGGCATAAAGAAAACACGAATGAACTCAATAATAACCAGAAAAACAGAATGAGGGGAAGAAGTCGAGAAACTGCAAAACTAGATGACTATTGAGCATAGATAAGATAGAAGAGACTCACTACGGCTCAGACTCGCTCTTATCTTCCCCAGAGACTGACATAGGGAAGCTGACTCTAGATCCCAACTAAAGAGTGCACACATACCCTGTCTACCCAGGAGGCCAAAACCTGCTAGACTTATAAGACTGTGAGGGAACTCAACCTAGAGAGAAGAGAGAACAGCTAATCACGCATGATAACAACCTAAAGCACAAGATAAGAGGTCCATGCAAGGCATGCCAGAAGTCTAAGTGAGTGAACTCAACTCAAGAAAACAAGCCCAAAGTCACCTAGAAGAAGCACAAAGAAAAGAAAAGCTGGAAGAAAACATATAATACATAATATACAAACCAGCTCCCCCTCACGAAAGGCCGTAAGGGCTCACGACTCCAAGCTCACTCCTCAAGGCAAAAACTGAGCTATCCAAAGGCTTGGTGAAGATATCGGCTAATCAAGGTCACTCTCACGAATTGAAGCGCGATATCTCCTTCTCCACATGGTCTCTAAGGAAGTGATATCTAATATCAATGTGCTTGGTCCGAGAATGTTGCATTGGGTTTTTAGCAATGCAAATAGCTGAAGTGTTATCACGTAAGAGTGGCACACTCTCTATCTCTAACCCATAGTCCCGTAAGGTCGATCTCATCCAGAGCACTGCTACAAAGAATCGGTCAGCAAAGAACATACTCGGCCTCGTGGTGGACTGTGCAACCCTGCATCGCTTCCTAGATGACCAAGAAACAAGAGAAGTGCCAATGAATTGGCAAGTGCCGTAGTGTTTTTCCTATCTATCCTACACCAACAAAGTCGGCATCGGAAAAGGCTCTAAGAGATAGACAAGAAGAAGAAGAGTACTAAATACCATAATCATGGTAGCACGAAGGTACTTGAAGATGCGCTTGATCACCTGGCGTGAGAGGCGCGAGAGAAGCTTGAAATCGAGCGCACGCACACACAACGAAATGTATGTCCGCCTCGAGCGGTGAGGTACAAGAGGAGCCGATCATGCTCAAACTCCTTTTGATCAGCAGGCTCACCATCCTCATCGGGCTCGAGGACAGAGTGGTGGCCATAGGAGTCATCACCGGCTTCCCATCGGACATATCAAGCGCCTCAGAGGTCACGGTATATTTGCCTTGATACAAGAAAGTACCTCCCGAGTCCGCTTGATTTGGAATCCAAGAAAGTAGCTCAACTCGCCCATCATACTCATCTCAAACTCAGTGCTCATCACCTCGTAAAACCGAGACACAAGCGAATGAGACGAGCCACAAAAATGATATCGCCCACATAAACGGACGAGAAGAAAATGAGACTCATGGTGTCTGATGAACAGAGTTTTGTCTACTATGCCCATTTTAAAGTCATGGCTGAGAAGATAAGACTTGAGCCTCTCATACCATGCTCTGGGGGCCTGCTTGAGTCCATACAGAGCTTTGGAAAGCTTGTATACATGACTCGGAAACTTGGGGTTCTCGAATCCTGGAGGTTGCTTGACATAAACCTCTTCCTCAATATAGCTATTGAGGAATGCACTCTTGACATCCATTTGATAAGCTTGAAGCCTTTGGATGCAGAAAATGCAAGCAGGATTCGGATAGCCTCTAGCCTAGCTACAGGGGCAATGGTCTCCTCAAAGTCAAGACCCTCAACCTGAGAAAAGCCCTGTGCAACTAGTCTAGCCTTGTTGCGAATGACAACCCCATCCTCACTCTACTTGTTTTTTAACACCCACTTGGTCCCAATGACATTATGACCAGATGGACGTTCTACAAGCTGCTAGACTTTGTTCCTTTCGAAGTTTTCAAGTTCCTCATGCATAGCATTAGTCCAAGACTCGTCAGATAATGCATGAGTCACATCCTTCGGCTCAAACGAGGCAACAAAGGCAGAGTGAAGGCAGAAACTAGACAAACCTGATTTTGAGCAAGTGACTCGCTCAAATAGATCGCCGATGATCTGATCAGGTTGATGAGAACGCTGAATATGATGGGAGGTCCGAAGGTATGGCCTCTACCTCATGCACAGAAGAGGTAGGAGCAGAGCCACTAGCTGAATGAGAGTCAGAAGGCAAGGGCTGACCTTCCTGAGGTGCAAAAATAGAAACAGGAGGCACCTCAGGTGTAGAGGGGACTAGATCAGGTAGAACACCATCATCTCCATCATCCTCATCCTCTACAAAGATGGTCTCGGAGGAAGAAGAAGATCCTGAAATATCGGGTCTAGCTCCTGGGCTAGCCTCATCAAAGGTCACTTCACAGGTCTCTATGATCCTATGTGCATCGCAACTCTAGACCCTATAGCTACGAGAAGAAGTCGAATATCCTAGAAAGATACCATCAGAAGAACGAGACTCAAACTTATCCAGGTTACCAGACTTCAAAATAAAACACTTGCAACCAAACACACGAAAATGAGAAACACTGGGCTTTCGCCCATACCTCAACTCGTAAGAAGTGCGGTGCAAATGTGCTCTCAAGAATACACGATTAGAAACATGGCAAGCAGTAATATAGCCTCAGCCCAAAACTTCCTAGGAGTACTGTACTCGTCTAGCATCGTCCTTGCCATTTCTACCAGGGTCCTGTTCTTCCTTTCCACTACGCCATTTTGTTGAGGGACGTAGGGAGAGGAGAATTGATGCTCCAAACCAGACTCCACACAGAAACTCTCAAAATAGGAGTTCTTGAACTCCGTGCCATTATCACTGCGTATAGCTCGTAAGGCACCAGGGAGCTCAAAAGACAACCTACGAACCAAACCCCTAAAATGGGTAAAAGTCTTATCCTTCGAGGACATGAAAAACACCCAAGAATACCTCGAAAAGTCATCAACAATGACAAGAACATACCACTTCCCACCCACCGATCAGATTTAGCTAGACCAATAGTGTCCATATGTAAAAGCTGTCCGGTGCATCATGAAGAGGAACGCGGCATGCTACGCTAGCACAAAAAAATCTACCGCAGAACGAAAGCTACTCGCAAGAAGGGATCATAGATAAGATTACCACTAGACGCGCAGCTGCGGAATCCTTCAAGCGCCGATGTAGTGGATCGCCCTCGCCGCGATCGTTACGTCGATGTAGTGGATCGTCCTCACCTCGCCGTGGATCGCCCTCCCATCCGCAATCGCAGCAGAGTCACCGCAGAGTCCACACGCCCAGAGATGGAACGCCGCGCGCCGTGTGCAAGCACTTGGTCGCTCGGCGGGCAGCAGAGAGGAGTAGGCTAGGTTTCGAGTGAATCACTCCTAAACCGTGGGAAAGTACACCTGCGCCTCCTCCTCCTCCTCCTTATATAGCCACAAGATGAAACCTAAACTAGGGCCCATCGCGTGCTAAGCCCACGAGGTTCATTAATTACGGATCCAATCCAAATTAATGCATCCCACCATTAAGTGTGTGACCGCAGTTCACGTGACGCTTGGACATGGATTGGAAAAACCCTTTTCAATCCAATAGTTGGTAGTGGCTTCTTGCAAAGTATGCCAACTCCCAAACATACTATGATCAAATCGGACGTAACCTATCAAAAGTACTCATGCAATAATCCCTTTGCCAAGTATATGAAGATTGATCTCAAGGCGAGAAGCATGTCATCCTTTGATGATTCAATCCATCTCTCGTATCCGTGATATATTAATAAGTTGTGATTGACTCTCAATCAAGGCATGGCCATGCACTTCCTTAATCATATCACACGAGTGGCCTTGTCATATATCTCCGTTTCATTGGAGTGGCAAATTCCATCTTGATCGCCACTTCCTCTCGCACGTTTCATAGTAAACATGAAAGCTACCTTTATAACTATCCGGTTAGGAAGTAGTGTTTGATAGCCCCAAGGAAAACTATTACACATGTAGGGAATATGACAATCTCAAGTCTAAGGATGATACATCTACTAGGTATGAGATACACTGATGACACATAAGAATGAAACATTCTCGCAGTGTCCCATTGCGAGTCTATTTAACCCATGTTCTTCAACATGCGTCCACAATGTATAGATGATATCTCCATATCCCATGATCTATGAAGCATGATCATCGATCACTACATGTGCTGATCTATTCATCGTTGTCCTATACGATGAAATCCGATCAGAGATATTTATCGAATTACATCATTAGGTAAAGTGCTTCACAAGCAAGTCACATACTTGTTGATCAATACAATGATATACATTCATTGGACCAATAATCAAAATATTATTCATAAACATAGTCATGTTACAATCATCTAAATGATTGCCTCAAGGGCATAACACTAACAATCTCCCACTTGCACTTGAGTCAATCAATTAAGTATCTAATACCAATAGACCTTGTGTGCGCCTCATGCTTAGGCTATGGCAGTGGCTTTGTCAACGGATCGGCCACATTGGCTTCCGTATGTACTTTGCATATTCTCACGTCACCTCTATCCACAATCTCGCGAATAAGGTGAAAGCGACGGAGTATGTGTTTAGACTTGATGTGATCTAGGCTCTTTGCTTGTGCAATGGCACCACTATTATCACAATAGATGTCCATTGTACTAGAGGCACTAGCGACCACACCAAGCTCGTGATAAACTTCTTAATCCACACAGCTTCCTTTGCGCCTCCGCCGCAATGTACTCCGCTTCGTCGTAGAGTCGGCCACCGTGTTTTGCTTGGAACTCTTCCACTCATCGCTCCTCCATTAAGTGTAAACACAAACCCGGATTGTGATCGAAAATCATCTTTGTCAGTTTGGAAGCTTGCATCGGTGTAACCCTTTGCAACCAGATCTTCCTCACCTCCAAAAACAAGGAACATACCCTTAGTTCTTCTCAAGTACTTTAGGATATTTTTTACGACTATCCAATGACTATCACCAGGATCCGCTTGGTATCTGCTTGTGACACTTAGAGCATATGAGACATCTGGGCGTGTACAGATCATGGCATACATAATAGACCCAATAGCTGAAGCATATGGAATCTTGCTCATCCTGTCTCGCTCATCAGATGTCGAAGGACACCGATTCTTGCAGATCGATGCCATGTGACATTGGCATGAAACCTCTCTTGGATTCATGCATATTGAACCTTTTCAATATCTTGTCAATGTACGCTTCCGACTTAATCCAATTAACCTTTTGATCTATCTCTATAGATTTTTATGCCCAAGATATAGCATGCTTCTCCCAAGTCCTTCATTGAGAAACTCCTTTTCAATGAAGTCTTAACATCTTCAAGCATAGGAATGTCATTCCGATCAATAATATGTCATCCACATACAAAATCGAGAAATACAAGTGCGCTCCCACTAGCTCTCTTGTAAACACAAGGCTCTTCTTCATTTTTGATAAAGTAAAACCTTTGACTACTTCATCAAAACGAATGTTCCAACTCCGAGATGCTTGCTTTAACCCATAAATGGATCTTTGAAGCTTGCATACCCTTTTAGCATATTTAGGATCAACAAAACCTTCAGTTGTATCATGTATACATCCTCGTAAAGATTCCCATTAAGGAAGGCTGTTTTGACATCCATCTACCATATTTCATAATCAAAATATGCAAGAATAGCTAAAATGATCCGGACAGATTTGAGCATGGCTACCGTGAGAAAGTTTCATCATAGTCAACTCCTTGAACTTGTTTGAAACCCTTTGCCACCAACCGTGCCTTATAGATCCGAACATTTCCATCTACGCTATCTTTTCTTGAAAATCCATTTGCACTCAATGGTTTTTACACCATCAAGAGAGTCGACCAAGTTCCAAACTTGATTGTCATGCATGGATTGAATTTCGGATCTCATGGCTTCAAGCCATTTTTCGGAGTTTGGGTCCATCATTGCTTCTTCATAAGTCGTGGGCTCATCATTGTCCAACAATAATATGTCATTCCCATATCTTATAGGTACATGACGTGGCCTCCCCGACCTACGTGGGGCTGGAGTCTCTTCCACAGGTTGTACAACACTTTGTACATCTGGTGAAGGTTCAGTGGTAGTTTGAACATATTCATGTGATTCTCGAACTTCATCAAGATACACATCACTCCTATGATTTCTTTTGAAAGAAACTCTTTCTCCAAAAGACACCATTTCGAGCAACAAAACTTTGTTCTCGTTTCTTTGTAAAAGTAATATCCTTTTGTTTCTTTAGGATACCCCACAAAAAGCATTTTTCTGATTTAGGTGCGAGTTTATCCGATTGTAAACGCTTTACATAAGCCTCACATCCCCATATCTTGAGAAATGACAACATGGGTCTTCTCCACCATATCTCATATGGCGCCTTCTCAACGGATTTTGATGGGACCCTATTCAAAGTGAACGCAATGGCTTTAGAGCGAAACCCCGAAGGATAATGGCAGATCTGTTTGGTGATCATTGACCGAACCATATCTAATAAAGTTCGTTACGCTGCTCGACACGCCATTCCATTGAGGCGCTCTGGCGAGTAAGTTGCGAACGATTCCACATTGCTTTAGATGATCACCAAACTCTTGGCTCAAGTATTCGCCACCACGATCGGATCGTAAGTGTTTTATTGTTTTGCCAAGTTGATTTTGTACTTCGCTCAAACTCTTTGAACCTTTCAAAAGTTTCAGATTTATGCCTCATTAAATAGATATATCCATATCTCTCAAGTCATCGGTAAAAGTTACAAAGCATCAAACCAACCCTAGTAGTCAAGCTCATTGGTCCACATACATCTGTATGTACTAGGCCAATAATTCACTTGCTCTCTCACTAAAACTCGTGAAAGGGGCTTTTGTCATCTTGCCAAGTAAACAAGATTCACATGTTTCAAATGATTCAAAATCAAATGAGGTTAGAAGTCCATCACCATGGAGCTTCTTCATGCGCTTCTCATTTATATGACCTAAGCGACAATGCCACAAAAAGGTAGGGTTCAAATCATTAGGCCGATGCCTTTTACATTAATATTATAGACAGTGTTTTTCTTCGAGTTCAAGGACGACAACCCATCCACCATGGGGCAACGACTATAATACATATCATTCAAAATATCGAACAAACAAAGTTCTTTATTCAAATCATAACCTTCATGTTCCAAACAAGAAGATGAAATAATGTTTCTACTCAAAGATGGAACAAAATAACAATTATTGAGTTCTAAAACTAATCCTCAAGGCAAATGCAATGGGTATGTGCCAACGGCAAGACCAAAGAACTCTTGCTTTATTCCCCACGAAGATCCACTTCTCCTTTGCCAAGTCTCTACTCTTTATCACCCGCAACGAATTGCAAATGTGAGCAACCGAACCGGTATCATATACCCATGAGTGAGTGAAGAAGTAGCAAGATTAATTTCTATAACATTAATACCAAGTGGAAACCACATTTCCATTCTTCTTATCCGCTGTGTACTTTTCGCAGCTTCGCTTCCAATGCCCCGATTTCTTGCAATAGAAGCATTGGGTATCGTGTTGAGGGCCAACTTTAAGCTCTCAAGCTTAGTTTTGAGGCTTGCGATCTCATCTTGAGCCTTGTCCTTGCCCTTGCCCTTGCTCTTTCCCTGCTCTCAGCCTTAAGCCTTCCTCTTTTTGAAAGCGCTTGTTTTCAACCATCATCACATGATTGGGTTTTTCTTAATGCTTTCTCGCAGCCTTGAGCATCCCATGTAGCTCGGTTAGGCTTTTCTCCATGCTATTCATATGAAAATTCATAATGAATGGCTCAAAGCTCCGAGGCGTAGACCGAGAATAACATCGTGGCCAAACCAAGGCTAAGGGAAACTCAAGTTTTTCCAATCTCCCAATGTAACCAATCATCTTGATCACATGAGGATCGACCTGATCGCTTCACCACTTACAAGCAAATAAAAGCTTTGAGATACCATACCTCTCAGCTCTTGCTTGATTCCCAAACATGCCCTTCAAGCCCACAATCATATTGTAAGCATCCTGTCCTCATATTGCTTTTGGAGCTCAGAGTCCATGGTGACTAGCATGAGACACTAACCTCTCTGAAGCATTAACATGCTTTTCATATTCAACCTTCAAATTCGAGCAAGATTTTGGTGGTTCATCAGAATTGGATTCTCTAGAACATAGTCCTTCTTTTCATGCTTGAGAACAATTCTCAAAGTTGCGATACCAATCAACAAAATTAGTTCCATTCAGTTTTTCCTTTCCAAACCGATCTCAAAGCAAAACCAGTGTAGCAGGAGTAGGAGAAGGTGCCATTGAACTACAACAAAACATGCAAAGATTCTAAGCACTATGTTTATGTAAAACTTTTATTAAACCTTTTAATTAAAGACACTCCTATTTTATGTCCCTTTATAGACACATAGTGAGTATTCAAGATCCATATTCATCAAACACTAGTGAGCTTTGGCATCACTTGCTAGAAATTTAATGACATAGGTAAGCAACACCTTTGCTAATTACATCATATGTAACTCTTGTTTGTTGAGTATGAAAACAAGTAATGAATGCCTCCATCAACTTGACTCATGGCAGTCAACTCTGCCCCAAGGGCTCACATGAGGAGGAGCACTTCCGTATTCGGTGCCAATTAAGAAACTTGCCTCATGTGTGTTTTCCTAGACACCACTTGTCTTGTATAGGTTCCTTCATTATCAAATCAAATCCCAACCACTTATGTCCTCAAGCCCAAAACCGTTTTGATAGCTTGATTAAATCTACCATTGTTATGCGTGATGTGTCCAACACATCCCTATCATCTATTGAGATAGCCATTGATATACTACTTTGGTAGTCATATCAATAACGATCTAAATTCTTGATAGGTGCAACAATTGGATGGACAATTTGATTTAAAATTTTTAACTATAGGATGAACAAAGATTACTAAGAACATGGCATCACATGCAATGAGCATAAAGAAAATAGCAAGGATTAAACACACATCCACGTAAAATCAAAATAAGCGTGAAATAGCATGGCCCTTAGCATTAAGATCTCCATCATCATGCTTGTTTGTTCACCTAGCCACCTTGCTTGATTTGTTCATCTAGCCATCTTACTTGATACCATCGTCTTCATCATTATGGATGCAACTCCTTACAACTTTTGATAATGAATTTTACATGAGGGTTTGAAGCATCACAAGTCGACACGCAGGTCGTTATACAATTTAAATAGCCTTATGGCTTGACACGGCACGCAGGCCATGTGGAAATTACATGCATCACATACACATAGGCCATACTATTTCACATAATTCCTTGCAAAAACGAGTTAAACAAAAGCAACCCTACGACTCCGGGGTCCGAGGCGGCAAGCAAGCGGCGGTCCGGGCTTGGCGGTCGCAAGGGTGGTCCGAGGGCGGCGCCTTAGTAAAGGTCCAAGAGGCGAGCCTGGCGCGTCTTTGGAAATTTTTAGAGGCATGTCTTCGACGACATGGAAACACCTCAAAATTTCCACGGATCATCCAGATTGACCCAATCCGATCTAAGATGATTGGCTTGGTCCCATATGGATACATTTCGAAACCCCGATGGCGGTAACTCCGACCGGTAAGGGTAACGTCGTATCATGAACGGACTCACCCAAATCAAGATTGAGTCGGTTTGCACTTTCTCAAACCCTAAACCGATCGATCTCATCGATGGCTGCCGCCACCAATTCATCACATGAACTGGTGAACATGTAATAGATCCAATCTACTAACCTTACACATCATATGTGCAACATCCAGATCACAAAACTATACGAGATGGCTCGATACCACCAAGAGGAACGCGTATGCTACGCTAGCACAAAAAAATCTACCGCGAACCGTAAAGCTACTCGCAAGAAAGGGATCATAGATAAGATTACCACTAGACGCGCAGTTGCGGAATCATTCGCTCGCCGATGTAGTGGATCGCCCTCGCCGCATCGTTACGCCGATGTAGTGGATCGCCCTCCCACGCCGCATCGCGCAGCAGCGTCACCGCAGAGTCCACACGCCCGAGATGGAACGCCGTGCGTCGGTGTGCAAGCACCGGTCGCCGGCAGGGGCAGAGAGGAGTAGGCTAGGGTTTCGAGTGAATCACTCCTAAACCGTGGAAAGCACACCGCGCCTCCCTCCTCCCTCCTTATATAGCCACAAGATGAAACCCTAAACTAGGGCCCATCGATGCTAAGCCCACGAGGTTCATTAATTACGGATCCAATCCAAATTAATGCGTCCCACCATTAAGTGTGTGACCTGCGGGTTCACGTACGTTTGGACATGGATTCGAAAACTCCTTTTCAATCCAATAGTTGGTAGCGCTTCTTGCAAAGTATGCCAACTCCCAAACATACTATGATCAAATCGATGTAACCTATCAAAAGTACTCATGTAATAATCCCTTTGCCAAGTATATGAAGATTGATCTCAAGGCGAGAAGCATGTCATCCTTTGATGATTCAATCCATCTCTCGTATCCGTGATATATTAATAAGTTGTGATTGACTCTCAATCAAGGCATGGCCATGCACTTCCTTAATCATATCACACGAGTGGCCTTGTCATATATCTCCGTTTCATTGGAGTGGCAAATTCCATCTTGATCGCCACTTCCTCTCGCACGTTTCATAGTAAACATGAAAGCTACCTTTATAACTATCCGGTTAGGAAGTAGTGTTTGATAGCCCCAAGGAAAACTATTACACATGTAGGGAATATGACAATCTCAAGTCTAAGGATCATACATCTACTAGGTATGAGATACATTGATGACACATAAGAATGAAACATTCTCGCAGTGTCCCATTGCGGGTCTATCTAACCCATGTTCTTCAACATGCGTCCACAATGTATAGATGATATCTCCATATCCCATGATCTATGAAGCATGATCATCGATCACTACATGTGCTGATCTATTCAT